>VZTV01075192.1:745-18150 GCA_013400875.1 Anhinga rufa | reverse complement strand
TCTATGATTCTATGAATTATGAGTTAAAAATAGTGACTAAAAAATTGGACATCTATATACTACTGTACAAATGCATGGTTGGCACGTAGCTGGAGTCAATGTGGTTCTGGTACCCTGCTCTCAGATAGCACATATTAAAACTGGGAAAATTTCAAACAGCAACAAGGATGACTGAAGGTATGGACAGCTTCCAGACAAGGAATGACTGAGCAGTGCCTTTGGCCAGGGAAAAAAACCCATAACTGAGGGTGTATATAACAGCAGCCGTCAAACTCATGGGTGGTCTGGAGAGAAGCAGGTGAGGGATCAACTGTTTGTAGTCTCTCTGGGACCAAAATTGGGAACCATCAAATGAAACAAGTAGAAACCTGCTTTGAAACAAATAAAACAGCATGATTTCTCACATAGCTGGAAAATTCTTTGCCAAAGCATGTTGGATTTACACACATTAAAGAAGAGGATGGAGAGACGTTTAGAAGAACAATCATTAATACCTGCTACAAGCCACGTGCGGTTTCAATAACCCCCTGAACTGAAAATAGTTTGCAGCTGGGAAAGTGAAACAGGGTACTGGGCCAAATGGGCCCTATGTCTGAGGCAGTATACTCATATTTATGTTCTTCTAAAAAAGGTTTTCACTGCCCAGTATAGTAGTTCTGCCATAATTTGTCCTGCAGATTTTTTCATCTACATCTCCGATATAAACCTCTTTCCTCCAAAGTGCCTTAAAATCTTCTCAGCCTCCTCCTACACATGGTAGGACTGCAAAGTATTTAGCAATTCCCAGGAGCTTCTCAGCCATTTACAACATCAGGCTCTGAGCTTGTGACAATGAGAAAATTTAATAAAAATATATCCAGAAATGATTTTTACATTATTTGCTTAATCTAAACCATTTCCCACTATTGCTGTATTGCGTATTTGAACCCAGTTGCTTAAAAGCAAATCCCACTAACCACAAGTTATTCCAAATTGAGTTACTGGTACTTGTATTGAGAGCCATTTTTGCAATACACATTTCCTATTCACGTTAATGGACAGCAAACCTGCACTTTTCCTAACTTCCATTTCTTTGATTAGGGCAAATGTGAGTGCTCTGAAGGTGTTGCTTGAAAGGAAAGTTTGTGACCACAGCTGCAAGGTTTAACTATCCCAGTACAAATATACATGTTAGAATTCCTAATTTATCTGATGTTCCTGGATTACAAAGGTTAAACCAAGAAGGTCATTGTTTGTGCAGTGAGATGTTTTTCAATAATCAGTAAAACTCTTCCTACATCAAGTCATCTACCATGTTGTCAAGGACCTGCTGTGTTTACCTCTCTTCAAGAAACACTGTTGGATTCAGCATACGGTACTGAAAAATATTCAATACTGTAAGGCCTTCTTTTTTGAACAGAACCAAAGTGACTTGAAGGATGCCAAGTGCCTTATAAAAAAATGGCAGTGGACTAAATTGTTTGTTTCTATTTGCATCCAGCATTGATTCTGATGGGAATATTGTCTGATAAAGGACTAAGACAGACTAAGGCCTGGCAGTACTTCATAACAGTGAGAATTAAAAACATTCCATTCAAGATTGAATGTTAACAAGGATCACGGAGGATTTGATCTATTGCTCTAGCATATGCCCCTGGAAAGTATTTCCAGAATGCACTAATATACATAAGCTCCCCAAGAAAATGAGTGTTTCTCTTTAGAGGTGATATCAACCCCAAGCAAAAAAAAAAACCCACCCCAAACCAACAAAAAACAAGTAGTAGCAGTAGTTACATAAAGAAAGCAATCTCAAGGCTGTGTAAACTTTAGATTTGAGCCCCAGACATAAAGACACCCCACTTAGTGAGGAAGGCTAGCGGGGTGTCAGTGAGGTTTCAGTAGTAATGTCCATGAGCACTTTCAAAGGACTATCTCCACCTCACACCAACCGTGCTTACCGCGATCCCTCCTGTTCTTCCCACTATCCCCTTACACCGCACATTGCTGGGATGGAGAGAGAAATGCACTAATTGGCTGCGTAGGGTCTATTGGATACCCCAGGGGAAGGTGTCGTTTCCTTTGTATCCATCTTTAAAAGTCTCAGCTTTCGCTTGGGTCAAGTGCTTGAGCCTGTAACCTCCGAGAATAATTGAGAGCACTCAGGACTAGCATCCTGACACTGCATATAATGCTAAGTGGATTCAAAGATGTCCAGGACTCTCACCCTGAATAGGATCATTTCTCATTTCATTCTTTGTTCGCACCAAAGCCAATCATTTCATTTACGAGAGGCAAACACTCTTCATATGCCCCAGGACCAGCCAAGGCCTGGGTATTAGTCTCTGTTCCTCCTCTTTTTTTAGTGCGGATGAAGTCACACAGCCAGAAAACACCTTTGGTGGGAGACTTTTTCACCTGGTGACTAAGTAGCAGGAGCAGCCTTCTTTCACTCATGAGCTAACCAACCACTTCTTCATCCCTTCTCCCCCACCCCCAAATCCCTGGTAGAAAGACTTCACTTGCCCCTCTTCTTTCACCCCTTCCCCAAACCCAAGCAACCAGCAATAGTCTAGAAGGAGCAGAGCTGCCCCCTCAGGCACACAACCCAAATGGGGGAAATATTGCCCCTTCTTCCTTAGGGAACTGGTAACCTCTCAATGTCTTCTCTCTCAGAGAGCTTCATGTGCGATTGCACTCAGGAGCCAGGGGTGCGAGCATGCGTAGAGGTTTGGTTGCTGCAAAGCTCAGGTTTCCAATGCAGCAGAGCTCTGTGGCAGGCGCTTCTCCCTCCTTCTGCTCCTTCTGTTATCTGAACCATGTGCTAAGTGAGAATACATTCGGGACTGGGAGGGGAAGCTGCTTCTGGACAGACAATGCTCCTCCAGCCCCTTTCTAAAGGCCCACGGAGAAGTAACATCAAACGCTGACAGATGCAGTGCAACAATTCTTAATCAGTGTGGGGAAGGCTTTGCAAACAAAGCCTGGCCACCGTCACCTCGCAGCAATGTGTACGTTGCTCATTTATTTGCGTGACTCCTTTGAATGCTGTGATAACGCTTCAGGGTGTTATAACAAATGGAAAGGTTAATATCGCAATGAGTCACCAGTGTAAGACCCAGCCGCAAATGAGACACGGTGCAGGAGCCCTGGGTTTCCAGATAAGCAAAGGGGATTACTGAGGTTCAGCTACATGTCTTATGCCAAAGTCTTTACTGAGTTAATGTAGTGAACGTAATGCTAGTATAGTGGAGACTATCTCAGCCCAGTAGTTTCATTTTAAGGCAAACAAGCTCCCTGTGGAGAGATCGGAAAACTGCTTCTTTGGAATTTAATTAACATTAGAGCATGTGAGATTACATGCTGCATGAAAGCTAAGCATCATGATTCATGTCAACAGAGCAATTTTACACTATTTGAACTGGCAAAACCCCCTTAGATTCAAGATGACAAGTGTACTTTGCTTTTTTTAAAAAATTATGTTTATTCTTTATTATTATTAATGTGGCACCATATGTTATAAGCAGTTTAAAAGAGGGGAATCTAAAACCTCAGATACAGGAACAAGCTTTTACTTGTAAACATCTACCAGCATGTATCTGAGCCTGTCTCTGTGAGTGGCATAGACCCTCTCAGTTTTCAGCATGTGAAATACTAATGAAAAACCCATCTACTGGTCTCATTTCCAATGTCATATACATGTTCAGTTAAACAGAACACAGAGAAGTAGTCATCCTTTGCAGGCTGCAGTATTGGCCAAATATTATTGGTAACATCAAGGTCAAACCTGCATTTGGAACAGCTCCAAGGTCATTAAGGACTATTAATCCCCAAAGTACACTGCTTACAGTATTTTCTACCCTCAGCCATCTACGGCACTTTATAAATCACAGGCAGGAGTCTGTAGGATGCTGACAATCAGACACCTCTTTCTGCTTCCCATCACTGGCAATCGGACTGGACATAGATTAATGTCAGTGGCTCAGACTTTCTTGAAATCAGGCTAAATTTTCCATTACTTATTTTCATCCCAATTTTCCTAATGACACTCTCAGTAATCTCTCTTCCCCTTTTGTGTGGAGTACTCTTACAATAGTTTTAAATCCATTATCCTACCACTCATTAGTCATTGCGGATTCACGGGGTGGAAGATACTTTCACAGATGGGTCTGCCTTGGGACATCATCGAGTTGACACTTGTCTTCAAATTTCTTTCAGTTCTGCTGATTTCCTTTAGCTCTGAGCAGGCATACATGAACTTTTCAAACCCCGTCCCACACATTTCATCTAATACACCATTAATTAGCTTACCCTTTGCAACGCTGGCCCTTTAAATGTTTTTAGCAGTCATGGGAATAGCTCTTAAGTGCTTTTTAGTGATCCAGTAAACAACATTTTGCCACCTTAGTGGGGAACACTCTTTCAAGCTTTAGATCTGTCAAGTGTAGCTTCACACGTTTAATTAGTTTAAGTCACAATTCCTTGGTGATGTGATCCTACCTGGGTTGATGAGTAAGACTGCAATATTGAAGTGCCTTCTGCAAAATGTTTTAGGTTAGAAAGAAATGCATGCAAAATTGCCCATCTTTTCTGAGGAATTTCTTATAGAAATTGAGTGTGGAATGAAGTCTTTTCTTCCACTCTTCTTAAGAAAAAGAAAAATCTTGTAGCACTTACAAATGAGTCATCTGGGCCACAGGCCCCATGTGTAATGAACCCGGCAGGTTCCCAAAGGCTACACTGCACTCAGGGACTGCGGGCTCTTCCTGAGACCGCCTGGCACCCAGGCTGCCCATCACCAGCAACCCTCGCTACTGCTGTCTGATGCTCAGGTAACATGCAAAAAGACATCTAAATAACATTGACCTTCATCATGGTCACTTGGGACTTTGAGACATATGGGTGGAGTAGCTCAACTGCAGGATTAATATAAATTCAGGGAGGGTTATTGCTTGAATCCTGCCAGGCAGCCAAAGCCAGCTGGTTGTATCATATTCTAAGAGACGGTGCTCTAGGGTAGAGCAATAGCTAGTGCAAGCTTGGACTGGAAAGTGGGAGATTTATCTTTTATCTAAACTAAAAGACATGAGAAATGTATCAGAAAGGAAAGGGTGAGCAGTTGGGAGAAACATTTGTATAGATGCTGTGATGGAGATTTCAGATGAACTCTGAAGGTCCTGCACACACAGAGGAGGGAGGAGGCAGGACTGGAGGTGACTGCATGTCCCCATGCAGTAACACCTGTGGCAGTGCTGGTTGTGAGGACAGCCTCCTGAATCCTACAACACCAGACACCTTTGCTCCGCCACTGCCCTCCTCATGCTACAAGTGAGAAGCGGGTATGGAGCACAACAGCTGTATTTCACCCAAGGGGTACGTCCAAGCCCAGGAGTCTGGCTGGGAAGTAAGTGCCCCCGCACAATGGAGCTGCCAGCAGTCCTCAGCAGGGAGCGAGACAAAGACTCTTGGCAGGCTGCCTTGTGGACACTGCTGCCTTTTCCTTGTTTTTTCAGGCTAACGGCTGATGAAAGGAGAACTGCAGTGGTAGCCATTCTCTTGCTGTCTTCTTATGCAGTCTTCAAGAGGTTATTGCTCAGCCGCTCACCTCTACCCAGTGGTACAATGGCATCAGCGCACTTTAGCTGTTGGGTATCTCATCGTGCCTGCCAGGATTTCTTGGTCTGTATTCTGGGACTTTCTTCCAGATTATAGAAGACCTCTCCCTGTGGAGGCATACACATACGGACTGAATTTCAGTAGTATGCAGAATTGAGTATGTTCTCCCTGGATCACCGTATGCTTAAGGAGAGATCAAAGGGATCCTTTCCCCTACTCAGCCCCTTCCCTTCCTGAAAGCTGCTGGTGCCCAGAAGACCCTGAGAGAAGAAATACTTGTAACAATGCTGAGTAATTTGTTAGGAGACTACCCCTAGCAGCTGGCTGAAACGTTTGCCCCAAAACAAACCCCTATCACATTACACCTGCAGATCAGCTTCTCTGGACAATGAACCACATCTTAAATAGCCCAGAGGCACAGTACACAGCAAAAGCATGAAGCCCATAATCTCATTTCAACATGTCCTGGGTCCCAGTTGCATGCAAAGCTTGGAAACACAGCATAACTGCTTCAGTAAACTCCGCCAGACTAGGGTCCCCTCAATAAAATATTGCTGCCATAACTGTATTGGCAAGATGTGGCCAAACCACAACTCATGCTCTTTGCCAGCAAAACCACTGCTGTATAGCTCAACAAGCCAATAGATTGGCTTCAGTGCCTTTGGTCAGGGTGATGTGTAACTATGCCTCCAGTAAATCTTGCTGGCATATACCACACCACCGCTAAAGGCCACTTCAGAAATCACTGTCCTGCAAAAGCTACGGATCCACAGACTCTTCTGCTGTAGATAACAGCTAGGTCTAATGAGAGCATATTGCTCAAGGAGGGGAGCTGGTACTAGGTAACTGGGAGATTTTAATGCCTGCCCACTCCGTGGCATAGGTTATCCCTCAGTGGGGAACTGCATTCCCCGATCCCACCGCTTCTGGTGTGGGGTTACAGAAAGCCACAGCTGCTTCTCTCCCAAAGCCTAGCTCCTTGCTGGGTATCACACACAGGAAAAGTGGAGAACTATGATCCTTGCTTTTTACTAGAGTGTTAGTTAAAAGTGCTCGTATTTAAATTATTTTTGGCCATCTAAGCAAATATTTCTTGAGAAAGAGGCCATTCATTCTGCCTCAGAGCTAGCAGCTCACTACTTGTGCTCTTGAGAGAGAGAACCCTCTGTAGGGATTTTCTTGGATCATATTTGGGAGTATTTCCGTTGCATCCACCTCTTTTTCTATAAACAGCTGAAGTAAATGCTGTATTTTAGGGTCAGATACATAACTTACTCAGATTTTCTAGCTAATCTCCTGTGCTTTACCTGTTGATGAGCAGTTACTGTCTAGCTCCTCAATTTAGCAGTCGTTCATGGTGCATGTACCACAATGTATCAGTTGAATTATGGGCTAATCTTTAAGAACACTATGTGGAAAAAAAAGTTAAATTTAATTACAATTGCCCTGTTGTTACAATCATTAAATTGAGATAGATGTAGTATCTTATCAACATCCTGGAGAGAATCCAGTGGAGGTCTGCTAGGATGTTTAGGTGTCTGGAGCATATGACAAATGAAGATTCCCTGAAGAAACTAGGGGGGTTTAGTGCAGAGAAAGGAAGTTTTATGGGTGAACTAATTGTTGCCTCTAACCTTTTGAAGGGGATTACAGGGAAAATTGAGTCAAACTTTTCTCAGAGGTGCACAGAAANATGGCATGTTTTTTTTTTCTTGTTCAGATTCTTGTTCAGAATCTTGTTCAGATTTCTTTCAGGTTTCTTTTCTTGCTCTTTTCTATTAGAAAAGAGCCATCTCTAAGAAATTAATCAGCTATTAGATCAAATCTTCCATAGCACAGAGGCTGTAAAGCCTGCAGGGTTATAGGAGTTGTTCTTTAAAACTCCAGCAAGAAGCCACGTTGAAAAGGTCAGAGAGACAGCAGGAACCCTGAAATCTGGGGCCAAACAAGGAGGACCTGTATTTCTTTCTGAACATGCCTCCTGCAGCTACAAGCATTTTTGATGGGGCACTTACAGTTGGGATGGCTGCGCAGAAGTGGGAAACATAAGGAGGTTGCATCACAACCCACCCTCTGAGCCCAAGAGCATAGATGGGAGCTCTGCGCCCTCACCCTTAGCTCTGCATGACCTGAGCCCTCATTTCACAGATGGGTCAGGGGGGCAGTGCTGGCTCCATGCACCAGGGCGCCATTGGGCAGCATCAGCTGGCACTGGACACGGGGGCAGCACCAGTGATCACGGGGGACAGGACCGCCAGACACCTGTTTTTCTCTTGTTTGTGTATTTGTTTCATGTAAAAAGTGATTTGGCCCAAACCACAATTTTCCCTTATTTGAGCCATAAATTCATGCTTCCATGACTCACCCAGCTGTAGGTGGTGTCTCTTAACAGCCCTTGGCTAACCCTCCTTCGCTAACAAACCTTGAAGACAGAGAAGCATCTCTGGACACACTGAGGCTTGCAGCTCTCTGAGTGCCAGTGACTGCGGCCAGTGCACCCCATCCATAGGACAGGGGAGGACAGGATCACCCCTGCCCCTGCACCCCTCTGCCCACGGAGGGAATTCACTTCATGGCCTGGGTGCCTGCTCACAGCAATGGTCAAAAAAGTGCAACCCATGCTGCGCACCGATCACGGCAGCACTGAGCACCATCACGGAGCGTGTGCCTCCTTTCCTCTGCTCTCACTTCCCTACCCAAGCAGAGCACATCAGGTGTGTGGCTGCTCCACCTGAATCTCACACTGCATCTGCATGGGAGGAGAAGATCCTCTCCATAGCCGCCACCCGCAGCTTCTCACTCCCTGATGCTGGAGCCCAGACCCTGGCTCCTACTGTTCAATCCAAGCTGCTGCAACACAGCAAACCCGACCTCTGAACTGCTAATACCTGAGCTGCTCAAAACCCTTTTTCACCCAGAGGGGACTAGATCCTCTCCTAAGCGCACAGTAATTTCTGGTGTGTTACCTACTGGTGTGGTTCTCTGAATACTGCTCTCAGGTGAATAACTGATTTCTCTGCATTTAGTGATTCCTCCACCAGTTGCCCTGGGTAGGAAATAGAGAGCTGCCAGGGTTTGCTACAGGTCAATGTGTTTTTAAAATATTTCCAAACTGAATGAGAGAATTGCTATAACCTGCACAATGTTGCAGGCTGGATGAGGCATCGTAAAACTAGGGGCTTTGGACATAACTGAGGTTTGTTTCCAACACGCAAGAAGGGGGTTGCCAAAGGACAGAGAGGCCCTCCTTCCTGAAATTTCTTTCCAGCAGTACAGAGAACCACTCTCCTTCCTTGCGGTCAGATGTTTACGTAAGTAAAAGTAAATTATCTTGGGAAGTGCCCTTTGTAGTTTTGGACCTTTTTCACCCTTTTGAAATGTTCATAATTTTTGTTCATTATTTTGAGACTGAGGTTGTTTGCAGTCCAACACTAATAGCAGAAATATGCCATTTATACCAATTAAGCATTCAACTTAAGGCTTTTATATAGCTGATTTGTAGCAGAATTTGGTCAGACTCTGCTTTCATTTAAATTCATGTAATCCAGTTTAATGGATATGAAAGCAGAATTAGCTTTTTTAGCAATAGTCATTAATTAGTAATTAGCTTATTAGTAATAAGTCATTGCAGATATTCTAGCTGGAGACTCATCACTCAAACCATACTCCTGTCTCCTGCTTGGCTTCTCTTTTACTTTCCCTGTCCCAGAACTTGCTGCTCTCTGCTGTCTTGTAGGAGAAATGTGCAGAGAAATGTGTAGGAGAAATGTGCAACCCATACGGCTTACAGTATTACAGTGGGAAATCCCAGCCCAGGGCAGAATTATGCTCTATTTTAAAGACTAGTTGAAGATGGCTAAGTTGAATATTCACAAGTATAAAGGCTGTGTTAAGGCTGTAACCTAGACACGGCCCCTTATGTGTTTGTCTGGAGTTAATGTCTTCAGTTTACATGAAGTCATCCTATAGTTTACATGAAGTCATCTTATACCTTCGTCAGGACCATGGCCTCATTCAGTACACAAAGTGGGTACAGTTCACTTTGTGAACATCTATGCAATATTTATTTTACCTTTAGGTCTCTTTAGCAAAAGCAAGTTCTGCAGCAGATATATGATATGGAGAATTTCAGTCTGAATGCTTCTGGAAAAAACCACAGCTTGCTTCTCCTTTGGGGTACCAGTGGTCACCTTCTTTTCCTGGGACCATGCCATTCCATGAGACAGCCCTGAAGGAAGGCCCAGGGGGACCAGGCTGAGGTTGTGGTCACCACCACCACCAAGTGGCTCTCAGAAAAGAAGTGAGTCAGGAAAAGGACATCTGAATTGTTCAGGCCACAGCAAATCATTCCCAGCCAAACTCTTTCCCAGAGCAACTCTGGGGCATGCACAGATCCAGCTGAGCACGTGTGCTACATGACACATACCCAGGATATTCATACAAGCAAGCACTGCCCCTGCTAAGAATGAATAAATCAGCTGTATGGCCCCGCTTTGCTGCAGCAAAACCTGGTTGAACTTCCCTATTGCAAGCAACAGAAAGCAGGTTCTTATGAACAGCAAGCGTAAGGTGGCCTTGCTAGGCGTTGTAAGGACACAACGTGTAAGAAGCTGAGCCACTGAGACTGCAGTGCGCATCCGTCTGCTTTAAGAGGAAGCTTCCTGCAGAGGAAAGCCGGTTTAGGACGCTCTCGCCACTCCGTGTGTATTCCCACTTTGCTCGGTTTACAGCAGATTTCTGCAAACAGCTGCACTGGATCCCAGAAGGGGGTGAGTTGTGGCATAGCCCGGGTGCTGGATCCGCAGCCAGAAAAGACTTTGTGAAGAGGCGTGCCTTGGCAGCAAACGCCTCTGTTGGCAGAAGCCCGTTGCAAAGTGGTTCCTAAACAGCAGGTCTGCCGGCGCTATCAGCCCTGCCCAAAGCGGCTTGAGGAGAGCTACGCTAGAGCGGGAGCAAGATCCACCGAGCCCGGCGTCTCCCCTGCTCCCGTTTCCATCAGCAGTTGCTTAGGAGAGGGCAAGCGTGGAGTGATATTTTCCCAGAACAGTCTTTTAGCCTCAAGCAATTTGCAGTTCATGGACTTCCTGAGTGAGAGGTGGTATCTCTGTGACAAGGAAATAATTTCTAGTATTTCCAAGCCCTTGAGAGAAACAGGAGTTCATCGAGAGGAGGCATCTGCTGGGAAAACCTGCCTCCAGGCCGGGGCTGCCTTTTATCAGCCTTCAGAGCTGGTTTCCAGGCGAGATTCCGGGAGTTTGCGAAGGCAGCCGCACGTCCGCCCAGGAGCAGGAGGCGGCGGGTGGGACACGGGCCGCCGGCGGGGCCGAAGCCGCTCCCAGGCACCGGCGCGTGGCCGCAAGAGGGGGCTCGAAGCCCGCGGGCGGGAGCCGCCGCCCCCCCCGGCCCCGCCGGGAGCGCGGGCAGCCCGAAGCCGGGCCGGGGAGGGGAGGGCGGGGGAGCCGGGCTGGCCTGCGGGCCCGCCAGCGCCTTTGCAGGGAAGTGTGGGCAGCGGACAGGCACCCAGCGCGCTCAGCCTCTGCGGCGCCTCTTTGCCTGAAGACACACTTCAGCGGTGGTGACTTTATGTGAAAGCCCTCCTCTGGAAAGCAAGTCAGAAAATGCAGCAGGGGCGTTAGCAGCGGGCTCCGGGGAATTTGCTGGTGAAGTCCTGGCACCAAATACGCGCAACCATACACACAAACATGTGTAACCTCCCTGGCGTGCTGCCTCGTGGATTAATATTCAAAGATCGGACAATGCTGGGCCAATTGACCAGGTGCATGTTCCGAAGGACTTGATCTTCAGCTGCTGTGAGCTGTAGCAAGGGGCCAGCACAGGCAGCAGCCCAGACTAGTTACCAGGTACACGGGAGGCACTGTGCCATGGGTGTGCGTGCCGTTGCTTTCCGGGCACCTTGGCTCCTTTTTGAGAGCTCTTGTTTGTAGCACCACACCAAAAGAGCAGCCCCTGGTTTTGCAGGCAAGGGAGAGAAACCAAGTAAGGAAATCTCCAGGGAAACTACATTTTGCAAGTGTAACTATGGCAAATACTTGCTGGCTCTCCTCCTAGCCAGACTGCAGCCAGCCAGCTAGTTTGAGGAATGTCATTTTAACCATAAAACCCAAGAACCTGAGATAACACTAAACTCACCCCTGAATCTCATCTGGATCTCACTCGCTCCTGTCTGATCTCTAGGCTAGTACGAGATGAAAGCAAGACAGAGACATCACGATAGCCTACAAGCTCTACCTCCCCTTGGCTAGCTTAAGAGCCTCTGCGTTCACATCCTCCTCGCCAGCTCTCCCCGCTGTCACACAGGATGATCCCCCGAGCTGCCTCTCTGTCACGCAGAGCTGTGCAGGCCCTGCGTCAGCGCCAGTGATGGAGAGCCCCTCCGCTTCTCCTGCTTCTGTTTCAGCGGGGAAAGGAGCTTGCAGCTGCTGGAACACACAGCTATGGCTTGCCTGCGTACCCCTGACAGTGAAACCTGGGGCATCTTTGAGGGGGAGGGTTTCGGCTCTGCACATGCCACGATGATGAGGTCTAAGGGATCTCTACTACAAGGTACCTAAACTGGACCATGGCTTTCTCCCAAAAGACATGTGAGAACTCGTGCAATCCTGGCTGCCCCAGGAGGCAGGAGCTAAACAGACTCAGCTGGTCCCCTCACACTCTCATGCCCCAACGCCAGCTCCCAGGCCTGTTTCAAAACTACAGGATGTCCCAGGTACTTGCTGGGATAAGCAACACACCTGGATTTCTTCAGAAACACCCTCAATACGGAATCAGCTTTCTTCACGTGAGTTGATTTTCCCATGTCTTTCAGCCAGCTCAGCAGGCTGAGGGCATCTTCCAGCACCCAGGGACAGCGTGGGTGTTTCCGACACACTTGAAGGGCTCAGAGTCCTACCGCTGGATGCCACTCACCCCCGTACCATGTCTGGGTTAGTCACCTCTGGCTAATAGGATACATATAGACTTTCACCTTGAAGGCTCTTTAAACACTTCCTAACATCATTACTTTCATGGCAATCTCCAAGCACTTCAAGAAGCTAAACATGAGTCAGGGCACGTAAAGAAATGAAGTTAAAATTTTAAAATAGACGAGAATATATACTCTCTGTCAGGGGTTTTGTTAAAGATTAACCGATCACATCCTCTCAGCTGAATTTTTGACTTGGGGTATCCCTGCCAATCACTCTCCAGCCAGGTCCTGCTCTGAATTATTCCTGTCCTGTGGAAATAAACCTATGGGAAATGAAAGCTAATAGCACATGGTTTATTTTCAGACAGATTTAATACTTCCAGAACTACTCTTTGGATTTTGGCATGAATTTTAAAATAGGATTCTCAGCCTGTTCTAATTAAAATGGGAAAATATATCTATCTTTGTGGCAGAAAGTATGGAGGAGGAAAACTTTTTCTGGGAAGCACTTTCCTTTCTGTAGTCCCTCCCCTTGCTCGGGGGTCAGAGCTGCTTGTACTCGCTTTCCCTTGAGCCACTATTTTATTCATTTAAAAGAGATCCCAGACGCACTTGTGAAACCCCAAATGTCACAGAGGGGAGCATCGCGGCACCTCTGCTGGGAAGCTGCACTGCCTTCTTCCAGCTTGGCAAATGGCTGGAAAGAGGTCCCACTTCAAGGCGGGTGGGTAATCTCTTTCGACATGTGCTCAGCCAGCAAAATGAGAGGCAAGGTCTCCTTTTAATATCTGGGACTGGAAGGTGGCCTGAGCTGCAATGCTCAGTGGTCAGTCCCTGGCAGGAGCTTGGCCAGGGGTGTCCTTTGTGCTCGCGTCCTGCCAGAGGCAGTTGGGATACCAACACATCCCAGGGACTGTATCCATTTCAGCGTGGCTGTGTTGAAACCCTGTGTTGAATCTTACTTTGTGTGTAGAAACCCTTAGATTAATTTTTTGCTTAATTTCCCACCCAATAATAAATATTTTTAATATAATGTGAGGGAAATCTGGTTTACACGGGTCTTTTTTCCCCCCTTCATCAGTTCTGCTGAGTGTCACTCCTGGCTCAGGTGGACTTTAGAAATAAATGCAAAGACTGAATCTAATAGTTATGGATTCATCTCACGGGATTGCCTGTAACATATTTGCCAGCTTTAAAGTCTTTTCAAAAGTCTGTAAAATAGAACATTTTCTTGCATATTTTTTTCCAATAACCACGCTAATTGGTTGTCCCAGTTGTGCAGATTGCGGTGGGGCAGGAGGTGTTCCGATTATTCCCTTTGTTTATGGTATTAGACTTAGACTATTGTTGATCTTATTGTTCTTATTTGTAACATGTTTGCCTCACTAGGACAGTAATTGTGTCAAGCAAGTTGGAGTCCAATCTGCAGAGCTGAATGTTCAGAACTGCAAAAGAAAGGCTCCAATTTTTCAAGCAGCGGGCGTATTACTCCTCCACTTGGATTATTAAATTCTAATTATAGCCTGTTGATCCAGTTACAATGTTGTTTGTAAATCTAAATACAGTTCTCTAAAGCCTGCACTGATATGCATTTTATTTCTTAACCTGTTGATGCTTAGTAAAAAAATACCAGTTTGCCTAATTGAGCAGGTGGAGGTTAGCTTGCTCCCAATCAGGCTCTCTTTTCCTTGACTGTATTCCTTTGGATATGTTTAGGAGTGAGAGCTTAACAGCACGGATAACACCAAGAACAACCATGACCGATGCATTTCACATAATGCCTTGGTATCTGTGGACTTACCAGAGCTGGGGTCAGGACCTTAGGTAAGACTGGCGAGGACTCATGGGCTTTTTGGGAGGAGGGGAAAAGCAGTCGGTTTTGGTTTCTCTGCTCTTCGGGCAGTTACCCAAGCTCTTCTGGGAACGGCACGTTAACAATTCCCTCTTACACTGGCAATTCCTTTAGTCCCTTCTTTTCTTGAAGTGTTTTCTGTGTTTTGGCCTCTTTTACAAGAGAGTTCTGGTTCGTCACCCCATGTGAGAAGGTGTTTTGTAGGGTGCATTGTGTGTGCAGTAGGGTCGGTTGAATCCACATACAGTGACTTCATATAAACTACGTATCAATGAGGCAGTCAGCTGTGATGGCCATGATGAAACACCGTGCCCTTCCAAGCCCTCTGTCTTTATGAGTGTTAAGTGCAAGGAAAGCAGAGATGCCTGAGCCAAGCAGTGTGAACAGCAACGTTTCCCAGGAACTGCTGTATTTTGGATGGCTGAAAATCTCTGCAGCTCTGTGCTGTTGGTGCACCTGCAGCATGCTCCCCCACCTATAAGAGTAGAGGGGTTCACAGTAAGAAGTTACCACGGTAAATGATTGCCTGAGTTCATAACCCATGCTCCCATCACAACCTTATGTTTTCTTCCAAGCCTTCTTTTAAGCTCCAGCACACTTGTGCGCTCACAGTGCTTGCAAATACCTGGCACAGGCTTTCCTGCAGCACCAGCCGGGTTTTGCATGCACTCGGTGAGGTGGCCCACGGTGGCTTAACTGCTGGGCATGGAAATCACCAGGCGCACACTCAGGATTGCCACAAAATCCCAGAGCGCTCCTCCTGGAGCCAGGCGCAGTTCCAGGCAGTGAAGCATCGCAATACGTAGTGATAGTGGGAAGGGCTGGGAAGGGTTGTGGATGTTTTGACAGGTGGTGGTGGGGAATTAGCCCAGTTTCTCCTTTCATCCTTGTCACTAAGAATCCATTGGGGAAGGGAGGGAGCTGCCCCTCCTGGTTGGGAATAAAGTGAAGGTCTCTCAGAGATTTTCCTGCCTGGGAGAGCTCTGACAGGCACTTGTGATACAGAGGTCGAGCAACGGGCAGCCACAGCAGGTACCACCCTTCCCCATTAATCCTTTCCCATGGCCCCAGCAAGGAAAAACCCTGGGGTCCGGGGGGTAAAGCCTGCCTCCTCCCCTCCAGATAGCACCTGAGCTCGCAGGCTTGTCTGGGCAAACATGGAGCAAGGAGTATAATAAGGATTGGAAGACACCAGGACATCCCAACAACTGGGATGGGGATGGGCAAGGTGGGGGGAGTTATTTGGAGGGCTGCACTCTTGCATGCACACATATCCATGCTGAGATGTGCAAGGCAGGGGGGTGCTCCCTCCTGGGAGGAAAACTGCTGTTTCCCTGCAAAGCCCAGTGGATGGGCTGGGAGGGCACAGCCGCTGAGCCATGGGAAAGGCCTGCCGTGGCTGTGCTTGCATCTCCGTGTTCTCTTGGGGGGGGATGAGAGGGCTCCATCTCCTCCAAGCTCTCACTGAATCTCGCCAGTGCCCCCACAGAGGTATGAAGGAAGCTTTCCACTTCTCAGATGCCTGTGATTTTAACAGGAACAAAACTATCCAGCCTAGGGTCTATGCCAGGGAAACGCCGAGCCTGGCTGGAGGAGGGTGAAGGGGCTGCTTCTGCCACAAGGAGTGAGGCAGCAAATCCACCCCTCCGGTCGGGGCAGGGTGCAGGGTGGTACCCTAATTGCTGGGGGTGAGGGCTGGCTGGGGCAAACAGGCTCCGCTTTACCCGAGGACCGGCTGCTGGATCCCTGGGCTCCACGGTCTTCATCCCTCTTGGAAAAGCCTCCTTCTCCCACATTTAATGGGGAGAAAGAGGCTTTTCCTGCGTTTAGGTGCTCCCAGCAACTGGAGACCTGCAGATGCCGACCTGCGAGGAGAGGGAAGGACCCTCGCTCTGCCCCAAGGAGAGGCACTTGTGCGGCTAAAACAAAAACTCACCGCCATGCCCGAGCAAGCAGGTCTCAGAGGGTCCCTGAAAGCCAGAGGGGAAGGATGTAACCCCGGGGGATGCCGAACTGCCGCTTGCCGCCCCTCCGCTCCCCGCTGCTGCGGCTGGGCGGGGGTGAGGGTGCCGGTGCCGGCCCGCAGCCGCCGCCGAGGGGCCCCTCGCCAGCCCCGGGGGCGAGCGGGGCTCCGAGGGTCGTCGGGGGAAGCAGAGAGGGTGGAAGCAGGTAGTAGCAGCAAGGCTGTCCGCCCTGCGGCGGGGTGATGGAGACGTGTGAAGGGGAACGGAGGCGGGTGCCGGCTCCGCAGCTCCCGCCCGGCATCCCCGCGGAGAGCCCGCAGCCCCGCTGCCCCGGCGGCGGGCCGGCTCCGGGGCCGAGCTGCCCGCTCGCAGGGGCCGGGGTTCCCCAGTTTGGGTCCCTTAGTTTGAGTTTGGCGGCTCTGAGGGCTGGGAAAGGGGGCGAGGGTGGGTTTGCTGCCTCTCGCCGTTGCTGCTGCTTGTACCGAGGGATGCCCGGGGAGAGGCGCGGAGCCGCGGGCGGCCCCGGCGGCGCCGGCACCGGGGGGACGCTCCCGCCGGGCAGCGAGGGCTCCCGCGGGGTGCCTGCCCGGGCCTGCGGGGGCAATAGAGAAGACCAGCCACCGCCGAGCCCGAGCGGAGGGCCGCCCGCAGCCCCTCGCCCCGTGACGGACCCCTGGAAGCAGTCACGAAGCCGGGGCTGCGGTCCAGCGCCTCTCGGGAGCGGGATTAACGCCGCGAGCTGGGTTTCCGAACCACCCGTAAAATGAGGAATGAGGCGGGCGAAGCTGCGGTCTGAGATGCCGGGCAGAAAAGGCGTCAGCGGGGCTGCGCTCCCGGCTCAATGTGGCCCTGGGCCCGGCGCAGACCTCTGCGGCGGCATCTGCAGCACCGGATGGCGCGGCGCGGGCTGCCGCGCTTGAGCGGCCCTT
Source organism: Anhinga rufa (assembly GCA_013400875.1). Classification (NCBI taxonomy): domain Eukaryota; kingdom Metazoa; phylum Chordata; class Aves; order Suliformes; family Anhingidae; genus Anhinga; species Anhinga rufa. Next base: position 888 of record VZTV01075192.1, on the reverse strand, counting down.
CCCCCGCCCGAAGGAGCCTCGGCTCTCCTCTCCCGCTCGGCTCTGCCCGGCCGCGGCCCCCGCGCCGCCGCCGGGGTACCGGGGAGCGCCGGCGGGAGCGGAGCAAGCGATGTAACGGGCAAAACGGGGGGCGGGCGGGGGGG
>VZTV01075191.1:5157-29974 GCA_013400875.1 Anhinga rufa | reverse complement strand
GCTCGGGTGAGACCCCCCTGCAGCGCCGCGTCCAGCTCTGGAGCCCCCAGCACAGACAGGACATGGACCTGCTGGAGCGGGGCCAGAGGAGGCCACGGAGGTGATCAGGGGCTGGAGCACCTCTGCTATGGAGACAGGCTGAGAGAGCTGGGGTTGTTCAGCCTGGAGAAGAGAAGGCTGCGGGGAGACCTTATTGCAGCCTTCCAGTGCTTAAAGGGGGACTACAGGAAAGATGGGGACGATCTCTTTAGCAAGGCCTGTTGTGACAGGACAAGGGGTAATGGTTTTAAACTAAAGGAGGGGAGGTTTCGACTGGATATAAGGGAGAAATTTTTTACACTGAGTGTGGTGAGACGCTGGCCCAGGTTGCCCAGAGAGGTGGTCGATGCCCCATCCCTGGAAACATCCAAGGTCAGGTTGGACGGGGCTCTGAGCAACCTGGTCTGGTTGGGGATGTCCCTGCTCACTGCAGGGGGTTGGACTAGATGGGCTCTGAAGGTCCCTTCCAACCCAAACCATTCTATGATTCTAAGACTCATGCTATAATAGATGAATAGAAAGCACGCGCAAGAATGCGTCTGGCAGTAAATCTTCCTCCATTACGAGCTCTTGCAGATAAATATGCTTCCCTTGTGAAGAACTGCTTATGCTTGCTAGAAGAATGTTCTTCAGCAGGGTTACACCAGACAGGAACGTAGATCCTTTTTAGGAACTGACATATTGTTTGAGTTTGAAGCTGGACAATATTGCTTGTCACGGTAGTTAATGAAAACATCGATTCTCTCTAACCTGCATTATGGATTGCAGGAGAAACGTACATTGCTACAGACAATGTCGAAGCGGAACCAAATTGGCCTATATCATGGACTAGAAAAGTTTTTAGTTTTAATTAAACGAAATGAAATTTCAAAATTCTTGTTTGCCAAAGCTGTTCAAGCTTTGGCCTGAATCGATCTGTGATGCCAGTCGTTTCTTACAAAAGCTACAGATCTTTTTCCAAGGCTAAGACTAAACCACAGTAATGTCAGAGGATATCACAAGCCTTTTACAATGCTCCAGCAAGTTCCTATCCAACGTAGACTCCCTGAAACTTCCAGTCACATTCATATTTAAGAAGATTCAAATTGTGCTGCCCAATTGTTTTTGTCCTTCTAATTTAGTTTAACTTGCCCTCTACAGGAAAAATATTTTTGCTAGACATTACCACAGCCAAAACACAGATGTTTATGAAGCTCGAGAAAGAGGTCACAACAGGACCTGTATCTTAGAAACACAAAACATGTCGAAAGGACAAAGCCAATATAGCTGGAAATCAGAAGCCTTTGTGAGATACCACAAGCTTATTCCAACTGAAATGATATGATGACAATGTCTAACTAAAAGTACCAATTTTAGTTGTCACTTTGCTATTTGTCTGCTTATAATACACATTTGCTGCCACCTTCAGCAGAATCAAAATGCTTTAAGGGGTGAAAAAACAGCCCATCTTGTTGAGCACTACACAGAACCAGAGAATGGTGGGGGTCGGAAGGGACCTCTGGAGCTCCCCTCGTCCAGCCCCCTGCGTGAGCAGCACCCCCAGAGCAGGGGCACAGGACCGCGTCCAGGCGGGGTGGGAATGGCTCCAGGGAAGGAGACTCCACAGCCTCTCTGGGCAGCCTGGGCCACTGCTCTGGCACCCGCACAGCAAAGGGGTTTTGCCTCAGATTTCAGTGGAACTTCCCGTGTCCCAGCTTGTGCCCGGTGCCCCTTGTCCTGTCGTCGGGCACCGCTGAGAAGAGCCCAGTCCCACCCTCCTGACACCCGCCCTTCAGATCCTGATAAGCACTGAGGAGATCCCCCTCAGCCTTCTCTTCTCCAGGCTGAACAAGCCCAGGTCTCTCAGCCTTTCCTCCCCAGGGAGATGCTCCATCCCCTGAGCATCCCTGTGGCTCTGCGCTGGCCTTGCTCCAGCAGCTCCCTGTCCTTCTGGCACTGGGGGCCCAGCACTGGACACAGCACCCCAGCTGCGGCCTCCCCAGGGCAGAGCAGAGGGGCAGGATGGCCTCCCTCGCCCTGCTGCCCACACTCCTGTTCATGCAGCCCAGGATACAAACCTCCTAATGTACCTTCTCACACAGTCTAAACTCCAAAGACCTCATCTTTTAAACCTACAAGACACCCAGGAGTAGAATGAAAATATTGCCAACCCATATTAAAAAGAAGAATAACAGGAATGCAGAGGTCACAAAGCTCCAGTCCATCCAACCTGACTTCAGGAACCTCAGCAGCACACGCTGAGAACATAGTTGCTAATTAAGTCTTTTTCTACACTTACGGTTCTATGAAAAACGAGCTTAACATGCAGCGGTAGCCCAGAATGTAACAAGATGAGAGCAAGACAAAGGAATCACTCTGCCATTGTATAAAACCTTATTATGTCCATACTTGGAGTGATATATGCAGTTCTGGTCTTCTCTCTCTTCTGCTGCCCTTGGAAGGACAGCTAAAACAACAGAGGGGATGAGTCAGCTGTTCTCTGCAGAGACGCTAAGGCCAAGACTCTGCAGTTTGGAAAAGAAAAGGCTGAAAGAAGATATGAATGAGGACTGCAGAAGTCAGTAACAAGATTAATAATGTAAATGCAAAACAGTTTTTCACCAAATCATGCACTACTAGAACTAGCGGCACTTGTTGAAACTACCAGATCAGTTTAGAAGAGGATGCAGCACACTTACACTGCAGGTGGTGAACTCCTGAACCTTGCTGCAGGATGTGAGGCTCACAGCATCAGCAGATTCAGGAAAAAAAGGATTTAAACGTACTCAGTAACAACAGGTCAAAAAAAAAAGTACTGAGAGAAACTAGAACCGTCCACATCCCTAACCCAACAACTGCAGACACTAGGCAGACGCAGAGGCTCCAGACATGAAGTGGCCGCACCTGCATCCCCTCTCTCACATTTTTTTATTACCACTGTTGGAGACAAACTCTCAGGCTTGTCACACTATTAATTTCCCTCAACAGAGCATTTCTTTGGTCTCATCCTCTGCAACACTCCAGTAATTTGTATCACCTAAAGCCGAGTAAAGTTTTGGAGATGCCAGAGGTGATGTTAACCAACTCCTGTGCATGTACACACAAACACATGCACAGGAGGTGCCAACGTAGGGCCTCCCCTTCACCTTACCAGGATATTTCATCATCCAGTCCTGCAAGAAGACAAGACAAGCATGAGCCATTCTTGCAGAGTTCCAGGTGAAACCGTCATGCTGTCAGGCAGCAGGAACGGGGAGAAGGGAAGAGTTACAGACTTTGGTGAACTACTGCTTTGTACATCCCAGGGACACGCTCACCAAGGACAAGGTTACCAAGATTATCCAATTACCAAGGGGTAATGGTTTTAAACTAAAGGAGGGTAGGTTTAGAGTGGATATAAGGAGGAAATTTTTAACAGTGAGGGTGGTGAGGCACTGGCCCAGGTTGCCCAGAGAGGTGGTCGATGCCCCATCCCTGGAAACATTCAACGTCAGGTTGGACGGGGCTCTGAGCAACCTGGTCTGGTTGGGGATGTCCCTGCTCAGTGCAGGGGGGTTGGACTGGATGGGCTCTGAAGGTCCCTTCCAACCCAAACCATCCTGTGATTCTAAGACCGTATTGACACACTGTTACATATTTTTCCAGCCTGCAATCGTAACCTGCAAGACTTGAACTCAATGGAAGTTTCAGTCAATTGCCACGTTCCAAGATTTCCAGCTGGCTCTGTCGGATGCACCAACTGTGAAATCTTCCCAGAATTAACACCTGTATTGGGAGCCTCTCGTTTTCTTTAATTACCTGTTTTGGGAAAATATTGTAGAAGCAAGCATCGCTAAAAATATTATACTCGTCATTTTGACCAGAAAAATTTACCTATTTTTACAACCCTTTAGTCTGTTCTAGTTTAAAACATTAAAGGGACCAGTTACTACACCAAAACAGATTAATAATTCTACACAACAACAAAGAATTTAAGTCTAAAAGTTTTTTTTCCCCTCCATTCACATGAGTTTGCCTTAAATACCTGTAGATCATTTCTTTATGCATAGGATAAAAGTTTAAATCACAACCCAAGATCCAAATGGAGAAAAGCAACATCAGAGATCGCTTTTTCATTTATTTTATTGAAAGACCAGAAAGTTTCAGAACTATAAAGTTTTAGTTTTAGGACTTGATTATTTTTAGTCATTATGGGAGTCTGGATTAATGGCTGGAAAACACAAAAGAAGTGCACATGCGATCCATCCCACGATCATGCATTGAAGAACCATCAAATAGCACTTAGAGAAAAGCAAAACCATTCTCTAATGGATGTGAATAGCAATATATAAATAAATAGGAGGAAGTGAAGCTGTTTTAAACCAAAGTGTCAGAAACAAGTGTGCTATAAAACTGAGAATGCCTCTTCTGGGGTTTTTTTTTGTTTGTTTGTTTGGGGTTTTTTTAAGTCTTATTAAACCTTTTCCCAGATAATAATTTACATTTTTTTGTCCCACCATGGCTCTAACATATAAATTTCTGCAACACTCAAAAGCAGTATGAGTACTTAGAACTTCTTACAGCCACCATCAAGACCCTGCTCATGTTCTTCTCAAGTCACTGTATCAATCAGATGAGCCCTCATTTTACCTACTTAAGCCAAAACTAACCCACCTTCTCTCTACTCCAGTAATTCATTACCAGGTATTTTACTCCTTCAGAAACACAACATTAAATCCTTGAAGTCTAGCAGCATTTGTAACTACAAAAAGGAGCGATGTCACTCTGAATCTGAAACATTACCTTGCACACCTCAATTTCCTACCTAAGCCCCTTGGTACAGGAGCCATTTATTTCTTTTTCTTGCTCTGCACTAAAAAAAAGCAAAGCAAGGAATACTTAATATTCTTGAGATTGTATATGTTCCTGCTAACACTGCAGAAAAGTAAGCCAAGGGCATCTTTGCTTCTTTCAGTTCTATTAAAATGTGTGGCAAGGAAGAAGAAAAGTCAACACAGTGTTTGCCAAATAGAAAGGTTCAAAATTGTTTGGGAAAGGAACTTTGCAAAAAGAACTTTGACGGGGGAATTACAAAACAGGACAGGATTATGAAACAATGATAAATATACATTAGCTTTTTAGAACTCCCTGAAAAGCAAAAGCATTCAAAACATGATAAACAGGAGAAACATGAATTTAGAAACCAAGAACGTGCAGGTTATGAACTCAGTGGGGATCTTCAGTAGCGTTCCCTGATCAGTTCATTTGTTGTTTTTTTCTTTTTCATTCTTCTAAGTGAGAATCCGCCTCCCCTATAAGATACCTGTAATTTCTGCTCGGCAGCTGGATGGCTGCATATGCCTGTCTCATTAGCAAGAGCTCAATAGGATTAGAATAATTCCAGCTGGATGTTAGTCTGTTAAGAGACATTTTTATGCTACAGTAAAACAGAAAGTCATTGAGCCAAATCTCATTGACTTCTGATTTTACATAGTTAAAAATACAGATTATACAAATGCAAAATGCTTAAATCACTGGAGTCACTTCCACATATGGAAGACAGGATAGAGGAGATGATCAGACACAATTCTGAAATGTTTTTATCATGGGATGCACAGCATTATGTCATACAAGAAATAAAAGAAACCCAAACCTTGCTATTTCCCCGGAGGTCAGTGAATTTACACTGGAATTAGATTAACAAAATAAAGTCCATTGGGACTATTCATTTTGGTAGAATTTGATCGGTAGATCACAAGCATTTTTCATCTCCGCTTTCCAGCATCTAACTCAGATAACTAGCACAGGGAGTAGGTGGAAAGACTTTTACAAGACTCCTGAAGCACTGTCATTCTGCCAGACACTGAAAGCCTTAAACAGCTTGCTACAACAGTTCACATCAAAGACAGGAATATCTAGGTTCCAAAGGTAAATACATAAGAAGATGTATTCACACTGATCTAATATAATTGCCATCTCTACCATTTCTGCAAGAGGCTCTACCTTTCTAGAAAAGTGAACGAACTCCACAGCTCCAGAAGAGTCCTTCTTCCTCCGTGCCACAGCCAAAGGAACAACGCGTCTTGGACATGTTGGCACAACTAGGACCCAAAAATATGTTTGAATCTACCCTCACCTGTTGTTTTACAGCAGTTCAACAGACTGGAGCCATCAAAAGCTAAAGAATAATTCAGAACACTGGGAGGCAAGATTTCTGACTTCTGGATGCTTACCTATACATGCTCAACATCCTATCTGAAAGCAGTTGGAAAACCTACTTGAGTTGGTAAAACCTTTCTCTCCACTGACCTCAGTCCCAGCATTTTCCTCTGAGCTGCAAAATGAAATGCTTCTCTCACTAAAACACTAAGGAGCTTTGAGAAAGTCACACAATGTCTCATTTTTATAACGTGGAAAACGCTACAGACTGTAGCTACTATTTCCCATAGTAAATACATACAGTGCTTTGAAAATGCAACACATTAAGTAGGAGTAAAAGAAACTTCTCTCTAAGAGCCAATGTAGTTAATCTGGTCCCAGCAACAAGTAACACCAGCAGACTCCATCACTACATAACAAGTCATTCTCACACTACAGACTTAGTGTTGGCTATTCTTTTGCGTTTTGACAAATCAATGTTTTTTCATAGACCTGTGCAAGATCCGCAGGTGCCCAGACTGCAGAACGACCACACAGTCTTATCTCCTCTGTAAATTTACTCCTACAGTGTGATGCATTAATTTGGGGAGGAAGAAAAAAAAAGCTCTCCAGAATTCGAACAATGCAAGAAAAACAACAGGCAGATGATGTAAAAGGACAGAAAAAAGCCATAATTTCTTCACAAGCTAATAAATTTATTTCATTGTTGTGAACTGAAAGAACATGATGTTTACGAAGCTATTCAACAGCAGAAGAAAACAAATACCATTGTGCTACACATCATGTGGCACAACAGATAACTACAGGAGTACAGAAATGCTACACAGAGATGATCAGCTGCAAAACTATGAAGCAATTCACCTCCCTTCCTAACATGATATTTCTGAGCTTCAAATGCACTCCAGCCCCTAAACAGGATTTAACATCACAGCTCCCAGCAGCACAGAAAGCACACTACACACAGATTAATCTTTATTCTGCGTAACACCCATGTTCCCAAAACGTGCGCAGCTTATCCGCACCAACAAACTACTACCAAATAAGCCTTGATGAGAAGGAAATGAACAACAGACTTCTTTGCTCAGTCCCCCTATCAACGAGCTTAGCGCAAACCGAGAATAGCTGCAAGGACAGTTACTAAGAAATGTTTTTTCTGGGGCATCCTGTGCCACTCAGTAGGAAACGCTTTTGCAAAGCCAGCAACAGGCATCACTGCAGGAACGTCAGGCAGCCACAGTGCTAAAGAGCTCGGGCTGGCAATAGGGGCTGCTGAAACACAAAGCTTCAGGGACCGAGTATTTTATTCACATACAGAGACGTGCACAGCAAATGTGGAAGAATCTGGGTTCTTAAAGATTCTTCCTCTCAAAGGGATGCATGAATGAATTAGTCTCCTCTATCTGCATCTTCAAATTTATTTTCCTGCTTGACAGTGAAGATTTAGTTTTAGCATGTGCCATCCTACTAGTGTACCTCAGTCAGAAGCATCAGAGAAGCAACTCTGCTTTATTTTCCCCTCTCTTTTGTTCTACAAGGGCCAATAACAAAACCAGGTCAGACAGAGACAAATCCATGAATTTCTCACTCCAAACACCCACAGTCCAACCCCGTTTTGTTCTGCAATGTGCTGAATGCCCTCATAGCACACACAAGCTCTCTGTCTTCTGAACTCAAGTTCGGGGCACGATCCACACCACTCCTGCTTCATCTCGTACCTTGCTGCTGCATTTTCTTCACTAGAGTGGTTTTTTTCCTACCTACCTACCAAATCCTGTGTTTGGTTGCCTCCCTAACCCCCACATTTTGCACTGTGGTAAAACAAAGTTAACATTAAACTTTAAGACTATCTATTTACAGGCACCAACCTCAACAGCTCCAGCAGGAATCAGATTTGAGACTCAACAAGAATTTCTGTTTACACTGACAAGTCTTGTATTTCCCCACACAGCCTGTATTATCAAGGGCTTTAGTCTGTTTTCCAAGGCAGATGAGTAATTTCTTTTGCCAGCCCACTGTTAGCTTCCTACCTGCCCAATAAAATGCCAAGAGAATTAGATTAAGTGTCAATTTTAAGAGAAAACTGTTAAAGTTAATGAATAACAAATGTTTCATTTCTGCAAATTTGCTTTTTCTGATGCCTCCAGCTAGGCTGGGTGGATAACTGCCTGCCTATTTTACCTACCCTAAGGCCAGCCCTGTTAAGAATGATTACTGCTAAGCTATGGATAGTAAACGGAGTCTTAATTATCAATTTCTTGGCTAGAGAATTTGTTTCACAGGAAGAACGCTGTAGTAACAGTATGTGGGCATTATGCTTCTGTGGATTTTTTTATTAAATAAAAGTGAAAGAACAGATACTGCGTGTAAAATGCAAATATGCGTTTTAGAAAATTAATGCTAAGTTAGCACCTGCACCACGCTAAACAATTCCTACGGGAGAGGAGCGTGGAAGTCCCCGCTGCCTTTGACCATTGCTGTAGGTGTTCAGCATCCACGTGTCCCTGTAGAGCCCCTCTTCCTCTGCTCCTCAATGTCAGTGCAGACATATGCAAATATTTGTGGTTTAAGGCAGAAAAAGAGTATTACACGATGCACAGGTGCGGCTTGGAAATCCGGAAAGTATTTTCTGTTACTCCTGGATCAGGTTTCTTTAAGCATGCAATTCACTTGCCTTCACTCAGTGTTCAAATGAAAACACTCATTAAAGACAGTGGGAAACACCAACAAAAAATAAGGCAAGCCAATCAAATTTAAATATTTCTCATCTGATCAAGAAAATGAACATTTCAGTGAAGTGTAATTGAACAGAGTGCTGAATCACTGGGGGGATCAAACAAAGCCCCAATTTTAACAGCAATCCACAGTAAACTTTCCGCCACCTGTTCCTGCGGTGCTCTGCACCGTGTCATACGCCTTGTTAGGCCTCCCAGTTCCGGCTCCCAGAGCGCAGCCAGCCTGTGGTATCGACTGCACGCGACGCAGCCTGCCTTAAAGCTCGTCTTGGTGAAAGCTAAGGCTACGTTTAGCAGCGTGGCCAACTTACAGGACTCACTTATGACCTTTTTCTCCAATAAAAAGACCACCCAGAAATCCGTTCGACAGAAGAAGCTTCTTAAGTACACGATGCAGCAAAACCCGAAGTTTAAGGGGTACACTATGATCCATCCCTTCCGAAGAAATCTGGTGAGGTTTTCAATGCTTTACAGTTTGGCTAACAGTTAAACAATAATTCTTACTGTCCGTCTATTGCAACGTGCAGATAAAGAGTGCTGGGTAGGTGCTACATATCAATATTATAAAAACTCTCCTGAATACGTTTCACAACTTACCATACACACTTGCATCACTCCGGACAATAAAATTAACAGTATAGCACTAAGATTATCAAAATTACCCTTCAGGAAGGAAAATTAGAGGCGGATATTTTATTTATTTATTTATCCTCCATTTTACACCATACCAAGGACCTAAAACACAAACCAGAATACAACAAACCTCTGTAACATAGAGAAAGAAAAAATCACAGCATGGTCTCAGCCAACACAATTTTTGACCAACAAGGAATTTGTGGAGTTAAACGAAGAAAGCAGTTGTTAGAAGCAACAAATAATCATTTAAGCAGAGTGCTGTGGATGTCTAGAAAGACCAGTCTCCTCTCTGCAGGAAGGAGCTGCAACGTGCGATGAGTCTTTAGTACTAAATGGTAAAAAAAAATAAACAAGGCAGAGTAAAAAGAAACCCATTAGAATTTAGGTACTTTTCATAAAGCACCTCTTGCTGATGACCGCGGCCACACACCAATTACAGTATTTGCTTTCTCATTTCGGTTTAAACTGTTGTGATCATTACCAGACACTTCTAGTGCACTAACACCCGAAGGCCAACCGCATAGCCGCCCCTCTGAGAGGCACCGCTCAGACACACAGACCGACAGCACAAGCTCTTTGCGGCAGGAAATCTAATAGACAAGAAACAACAACAGGTGAATAAAAGATAAGAGGTCAGGATGTGAAGGAAAGGGAACAAAATAACAAAGATGAGAGAGCACATCTGTCCGCATCTCAGCTGTCCGGCAGAAGCAACCGTAACCAGGCGGTTACTCAGACACTGTCAGGTTGCTAATTATCACAGGAATTGCAGCAGCGTGTCTGCAGTGCAAGTTGTTGGGAGGATCGAGTGCCGACTTCACAGATGCATGGAAGATGCATGGAAGCGTTCTGCAAGAAGAAATACTGTATGATAAAATGCACTAATTTGTTAGTACCTTTTCCTCCCCAAAAAGCTGTAGAGGGAAACAGAACATTACACAATGGGTCTGATCCTGATAATTTCAAGGACTGGGCCTTGTAGTGAAAATGTCGAACAACACCTAAGCTATTTACTAGTAAAGTGCCTCCAATGAACACTTTCAAAATGCATGTTTGCCTCCGAGTTAATCAGAATAAAAAGCGTAAGTGAGGAAACAATAAAATTTGGTCCTTTCTGAAAATCTGGGTTTGTTTGGTTATTACTTTTTTTCCCCCCATAAGCTTTATTTATGGGTGTAAAAAAAGACCCTGTACAGGAAAAGAGCCTGCCTAGAGCAGGTCAGCAGGTTTTCTTGGACAAGATGATCTCGAGGTCCCTTCAGCCCCTACCGTTCTGCGATTCTGTGATTCTTCCTCCCGTCTGTCTGTGCACCAGCGTGCAAGACCTGGCAAGCAGCTGCGTTTCAACCAGGGCACAAAGAAGAAGTTTTATAAAGCACCCTAGGACGAGAACAGCTGTACTCCAGCACACTCTCTACACTGCTCTACAAATTTCCAGAGGTTCATTAAACTAAATGGACTTATTTGAATTTTATAATTGAAAATTGTTGTCTTAAAGACAAGTCCCAAATGGGGTGATCTACAGCTTCCAGCACTATTTAACCTCAAAGCATAGAGTCTGATAATACATGTTCTGAAACCTCCACAAAGTCTCATTGAAACCTCTGTGAAAAGTTGGTTCCTTATGAAACAAAGCCAGACAGAAGAGAAAAAAAAAAAACAAAAGGTGTTTAATAATTTAACTCAGTAGCAACATGCTGAATGCTTTCTCATTATTTTCACAGGTTGGTTGTTCTTATGAAATTCTGGATTTGAGGAAATGAATCAAGATGCTCAGGAGACAAACTACTCCCTTCATGGGGACAATGAGGTGCTGGAAAGAAGGTAGCCAAAAATCATACTGTACAAGTCAAGAGGCTTGGGAAACAGGGTATCACTGTGAACTGACTACAAAATCATAAAGGATCTTCCCCTTAAAAAAAAGTGAAATCCTGAGGCCAGCATGCTCCAGTCTCATCAAGGGGAATACAAGGTACTCAGCCTCCAGACAACTAGATCTCCAAGCAAAGAAATAACTCACTCCTCCACTACAAGAAATGGCAGAACCGAGTCTCTTCAAAATGCTGTTAAGCATACAAAGTAAACATAGCATTATAAAACATTTTCCTCCTCTACTTACAGACCATTAATCTTTCATGCCGCTTACACAGTTGGTTAGAGCATTTTCAACAGAAGTTGATGATCTTTTTATCATTGAGGACTTGCAGATGTATGCACGAGAGCTGCAGTGAAAAGGCCGAGCAGCCTACAGCCATCTAAATAAATATCATCGGGGAATTCTTTATTTTGCTAAAGTAACCAACCCTTAATCAAATTTCACCCCACCAATGCAGGTATAGCTAGTGATCAGCTGATTTCTGAAACAAAGACTGGACTGCAGTCATTTAAGATGATGGCTTCAACAGAAGAAGTCACACTCCTTCAGATGTCTCCAACAGCAGTGCATGAAGATGAAAAAACAATCCTGAGCACAGGCCAAACTCTAATGACACCAGCTGCACACCATTTTCCACCTGGAAAAGGCATGCAGACAGACCCACGAGATGCCAGTTACGCTGCCAGGTGCAAGCAGAGCGACTCAGCTACCCCTCCGCTGTGTGAGAACCTGTCCAAGACTATCTTCATGTTCAGGAGACCATGGGTACCAACTCTCTCCCTTTTTTCATAATTAACTTTAGATCCAAAAAGCCAACACACCTGTTACATGAATTACCGCATTCCCAGAAGAAAACCAAAGTCCTAAGGATCAGTATTTTCAAGTCTGTGAGAGCAGAGGCTGGATAATGTTACTCGGACCTGCCACCTGCATGATTAAGAGTATTGAGGGAACCATTGGCCGATTTGCGCTATGAACCCATCCTTGAAATCACACCACATCGGGAACAGCGGCCCTGCATGAATCAGCAAGAGGCTTTGTAAAATTCATTACTAACCTGAAGGTTTCAGTACTGCACTGGAACGGAGAGCTGTTGGAAGCATTGTCTTCGAAAGAGTTGAAACCACAGAGCTTGTAATCATTAATTAACAAAACCGACTACTTCCGCTTCCTAGTTTTGTAAGGGTTGGCTAAACTCCAGCTCTGCACACTGCACTGTCTAAAGCTAAAGTAAGAGCTGAAAAATAAAATACCTTGAGCTTTTAACAAGGCACAGTCACACATACTGTCTTTTCACATATGGTTGTGTATTCACATACGCACCCTCACCTATGGTTGCTATTAAATGTAACCAAGTGTCTGCATCAAGCTACAACCCAACACTTGCCAAATACGCATACATTTTATACAAGTGCCTCAAGATCATTTCAGGAAAATTTATAGTTTAAAACCATACTCTGCCATATACAATTTATTCTCAATGAATTTCTGAGCTACTTGTCTTGTAGAAGAACTGCTACCTTTATAACATTGGAAAACACCATTAGCAATAAAAGTGGTTTTAAGAGACCATTATAGTACATACAGATCAGAGTAACTTGGCTTTATTTCTTGTAGCAGCTATTTCCCAAATGTAACAGCGAGGGCAACAGCGATACATCCGTCTTTCTCACTCTACATCACAAACTGGGATATCAGCTCTATTGCTTTAGACAGAAAGGGAAGACCAAATGCCAGGTCATTAGTAAGAATCCATTTAACAAAGTTCACTGTAAATGTAATGAAAATAATGGCCAAAAAGCATTAGAAAGAATTCCACTTGTGAAAAATAAAATATGTTCAAGGCTTTTTGCCTGTAATTTCAACTTCTGCAGACATGAAAGTAGGAAATGTACTATATCTTGCCTCACTTTTAGTTCTCCTTGACATCTGTCATATGCGTTTGCCTGTGTGAAAGCTTAGCACAAAGATTTCAATAAGGTCTTATGGAGTCACTGCTAAAGTTTGTTTTCTCCCAATTAAAGCAGCTATTAAAGGCCAGTTTTAAAAAATAGCAACCTTTAACTGGAAAGAAAAACGCCTAACAGTAAATAAAAGGCAGACACATTCACCAATTAAAAATCTGACAAGATATCGCAAAAAAAATAGCATTTGCTAAATGCCAGGTTGCTTGTTTCACAGTACAAAAGCTGCTTCAACCAGCTCCCAACAAAACAAAAGGTTAAGAAAAATCAATATACATACACATGTTTGTCCTCTGAAAGATAAAAAAAATACTCCCCAAGTTGTCCTCCAGCAGATAAGCAGAATTTTCTCCGTTCTCTTCACTGTTTTTTAAAAAGACATTGCCAAAGCCCATGTGATCAGCATCAGGCTTCTATAACAAAAGCTCCTTGTCTCCAGTGACAACATTTTGACCTTACAAAGTACCTTTTATTTAAGGAACTTGAAGGACCTTTCTCATACATGAAGGAATTAGCACGTTTTTCAAGTGGGTGTGCCGAGGCATGAGTGCAAGCACTGCACTTTTGACCACCCAGTGGAAGCATGGGGACAGAATCTATAAAGCCCTGGTACCCAATATCCTACTCTATAAGTCACAGTCCCAAGAGCTGTCTCTTCTTGTAGCAAATAACAGAATCATAGAATCATTACAGTTAGAAAAGAACGGTCACTTCTACTCAGCAATGTGAGGACAAGGGCAAATTGAAGACACTCTCATATCCCCTAAAGGCAAAGGGAGAAGAAGAGCTCCCCTGAGCCACAACAAAGGTGGGGATTTTAATAGTAGACTTTGCAAACACTCATTAAGCTTCCCAAACACTCTTTACTTCTAAAAGATGTATTGTTATGAACATACCTACCCTCCAAAACCTCTATTTCTCCTTTAGAAGAAACAAGAGGGAAACTGTGCCCAAGAACTCGGTGTAACGCAGCAGCAGCACTGCTGAGGGTATGACTATGCTACCTCGTAACGCAGCTCCCCCGGCAGCTCCCGGCCCTTTTCCAATGGACCAGTCCTGTCCTGGGGCAGTGCTGCACATCGCTCACTCCCGAGAAGCATTCCTACAGGCAGGACAGACAAGGTACCAGGTACCGCTCCATCCACTGAATACAGTCTAATATCCCAGGAGGGCTGGTGCCCTCGTGGCTCCTCTAACACTGGGCAGGAAGCACAACTGCAGCGTAACACTATAAAACATCCTACCTGCGGGCTGCAAGCCAGGTTTTACGATGGTAAACAATCCCAACTGCTGTTCATAGGTAAGTACAGGTTTTGGAACCAATGGGATACCACCAGGATCCCACAAGGGTGGTTTGCTATGTGGACACGGCCAGTCAGCTCGAGTAGAGGCTATGGGGCAAGCAGGGGCACCAGACATCTGCACCACGTGGCTTGGGAGCCAGAAATCACCCCTCCGAGCCAGACAACCTTAGCTGAGCTGAACAGATCCTGGTTCGGCTCAAACACCAGGATTTTATTTTCAGTTTTGTACTCTAACTACGGAGCAGCACGTCTCCTTCTGCTCAGGGAAACAACTTCTTCCAAATTAGTCCACACTCGAGGCTGCCTTTATTCTTGGCAACAACCGGAAAACCAAGGTGAATTCACGGGGACGGACTCTCCTCTTGGGTCCTCCTTCATCTCAGAGTCTTCTGCAGTCAGAGCTGCTGAAAAGCAGCACCGTAGAGACGAGGGAGGGCCCAAAATTTCCAAACTATACCAAGAATGCGATGAGTAACACTGATCAAACCTACACCGCTACACTGACATTTACGCAATTAACTTCCCTGAAACAGCAGCACCCCGATTGTAGATTAGAGCCCCAGCTTCCATAAAATACCATGTCTCACTTGATTCCAATGCTGCTATAATATAATACGTTAAACTTTGTAAAGGATCTGGCCCCAAATACTATCCCTGAAAGTGAGACTCTCTCCTGGGAAGACCGGTGAACTACAAGAATCCCTAAATCTAGTATCAGAGGAAAGTAAATTATTCAGTCTCTTGCAAGAGAGAGCTACTGAGCTTGAGTAAATACCAAAAATTATCCTTTCATTAATAAAATCATTTATATTTATAAAAGGCCTTTCAGCTTCACATTTCAAAGCATTTTGTAGACAATCACACTAAATACATTTTGCAGACCTAAACAATGTTTCTTTTTGAAAGAGAACTGTCTTTGCTATAAGCAAATAAAATATCATAGTAGTTGAAGAAGCTCCTCTGGTTTCGTTTGTTTACAGCAGAATAATACAGTCAAAGTTTTGCTACTTTTCATACGTGGTTTCCTTTTCTGGGCCTTTCACACAGCAACAAGAGAGAAATAAATAGCCTTCTAAATAAACAGGGCAATGCAAGTGTAAAACCACAAGGATTGGCAGAAGCCTCTATACATAAATGTTTGGGAAATAAAGCTATCAAGAAAAGAAAACTTTTCTACATTCCAAACCAACAGCCTACTGTTAAGATTTGTAATATTTTCTGAAGCTGAGTAAAGTTGTAAGAGAGATACATTTAACCCACCCAGGTCTAAATTTGTTTACAGCGGTATTTTATGAGCATTCAAAACAGTGAAAGATTTCACCTGTTGCTTAGCAAGTTCATCCCCACCTGAGCTACTATACAAAAACAACATCCAGAAGCAAGTGATTTAAATTCCTTTCCGTGCCACTTGCTTTTTGTACTTGGCTAACCCTAAGAAGTGTGAGTATTATTAACACAACACTTTTTCCTTCCGTTGCAATCAGTTCTACTTTCAGGTTTTCATGGTCTGGCTCAACACGACACTTCAAGCTCTGCAAAGAATCTCTATCTAAACCAAGTTCTAATTAAATTCTGAAGGCTTATTTATCAGGCTGTTCTACTGAATAATTTTAATTTCATAAAGTTGATAACCTCAATGTTGTGTCTAAACACTGGACTAAACTAGCCAAGGTATCAGTGCCTGTAAGCCAAAGATTGTTAGAGAAACACGATTTCTTATTTGGAGAACATGGTAACAAAAGCTCACTCTCATTTTATATTATAAATTAAATAACAAGTCCAGATTTAGTAAAATAGAGATACAAAAGGAGGCCCTTACAACACTCTTGGAAATTATAGGAAACATTAAAATTGAGGAAAAAAAAAGGAAGATTACTACAGGAAATGCTGCATCAATCAACGCACATATATTATTAATTCTTCGACCGCCTGCAAGTTACTGTATTTTCTCTAAATTAAGGTTATCTAGCTACAACTTAGCCTGTTTGCCTCTCCAACTTATTCAAGCTTCAGGCTGCTAAAGAAACAGCACAAAACACTTAAAATTCACAATTTATCCTTGTCCCAAATGTAAGGTGTAAGTGCCCAGTAAAAACTCAAGATCCAGGTGAGAAGCCTGATTTATTCAGGTTTTCACAACTACTCATGTATTTATTATGCAAACGGTCCGTGCGAACTCATGAGCAATTGCACCCGTGTGTGTGTAGGTCTGGATAATATTTTCAGGACCACCCCCCATTTTTTAGCCACATGTCTGGGTATTCGCTTCCCATCCTTCTCCCTTTCAATATCTGTTATTAACAAAATAAAAAGTTGCCAAAGTACACTACTACCACTGCCATACCTCATGTTTACGTGAGGTCACACCAATGTACACTTTTTGCCATCTACATACATACATATATATGTAACTCCACCTAAACTTGCCTGGTTTTATAACAGTTTTTCTTGTAAATCTAATGAGCCACATATAGTTGAAATTGAAAAGTCGGGCAGCAGAGTCTGTGTTAAGCATCACCTTTCATTCACTGTTCAGTGTGATTCTTTGTTACCTATTACTGTACAATTCAGAAACTGAAGTCACAACCCTGGAAAGGCTAAGCAGTTCTGTGAACCTGCTGCTTTTTTTGGAGTCACCGTCTACCTCAAGTTTTGTAAGATCTGAAAGACCAGCTTTCAGAATAATGAAGAAGAACAGAATTTTGTCCTAAACATTCTCATTTATAGAGGATTTTCGAATCATAATACGTCCTAGATACAGAACTACTGCTACAATAACTTCTCCAAAGTAACAAAATGACTATAGTTTCTGGCAAAGACATCAAAGTAGGAACCAAAGTTTGAAAGTTCATTACAACTTGCAATACCATACTAGTAGGACTGCTTGCTGCCCACACCCATTTTAAAGGGTGTGAATAAGGCCAACATTTAAAAGCTTCAGTGTGGGAAACCAGCTGCCATCCCACTGGTTATAAGCAGCACAGAAAAGATTTACAAGCAGTTAAAGAAGGCACAGAGGGAAACCAGTGAGGTGAATTCAGGTCCTTCGCTTGGCTCCAAGTATATCACAGAATCACCCTCTAGCAGAGGAGATGAGAGTGCAGGAATAAGGGCAGACAAAAATAAATAGTTTAACCATGACTAGATGCAACTGTTTTCTTTTCATCCCCCACAAGATGGTTAGACTCAGAAGTAGCACTTTTCCCATTATGGCATCCTAAAACAGGACGGAGGCTGCACACAGGACTTCCTGGCCCTTCAGCGTTTCCAACCAGCCATATTTTACTCAGTGCTGCTGGGCGTTTGTGGATGGGGGTCAACTATGGACTCTACAGCAATAAGATGGTGCCCTGACCCTCCCTGTATGGCACAAAGCTGGTTCTAACTGCAGGGCTCACTCCTCTGACCCCAGGACAGAGCAAAGGAAGGGGAACAGAAGGGGGTGAGCCGGGCAGGATGGCGGGAGGCCCCTCAGGAGAAGGTCTGCTCCAGCGCTGAGGCCTCCCCACCGCTGTCAGGGCCCGGGAGGGACCCGAGGCTCTGGACCCGGCCCGGGGAGGCCCCCCCAGCACGGCGGGGCCCGCACCCCTGGGTCACCCCCAGGAGCGGCCCTGCGGGCGGGACGGGAGGCTGCGGAGCGGGGCCGCGCCGCCCCTACCTGATCACAGAGATGAGCAGCCCCGAGGGGTCCTTGCTCTTGCTCATGGTGCTCCGGTAGCGCCCCGCCGCCTCGCCCGCCGCCATCTTGTGCCCCCCTCAAACACCCGGCAGCCGCTCCCACTGGCGCGGCGCAGCCAATCAGGAGAGAGGAGGCGGGCATCTGCGGGCCTGTGACCCAATAGCAGGTGAAGGGGGAGGGGCGCGCAGCGCCAAGCCGCGGGGCCCTCTGGGAGTTGTAGGTTTTAAGGCGGTGGCCTCGGCCTGGAGTGGGCATAATGCCCCCCCCCCTTCACTTCGAAAGGCGGTTAAAATTGATTAACGGATCATCCGCCTGGTGGGTGAGGGAACGGCTGTGGGTGCTGTCTGCCTGGGCTTCAGCAAAGCCTCTGACACCATCTCCCACAGCACCCTCCTGGGGAAGCTGGCGGCTCGTGGCTCGGACAGGCGTGCTCTTCGCTGGGTACGAACCCGGCCGGAGGGCCGAGCCCCGAGAGCTGTGGGGAACGGAGCCAAACCCAGCTGCGGCCGGTCACGAGCGGGGCTCCCAGGGCTCAGGGCTGGGGCCAGCCTTGGTTAATGTCTGTGTCAGTGACCTGGGCGAGGGGATGGAGCGCGCCCTCAGTCAGTTTGCAGGTGACCCCAAGCTGGGCGGGGGTGTCGCTCTGCCCGAGGGCAGGCGGGCTCTGCAGAGGGACCTGGGCAGGCTGNGTGTGGCCAGCAGGAGCCGGGCAGGGATGGTGCCCCTGTGCTCGGCACTGGGGAGGCCGCCCCGCGAATCCTGGGGTCAGGTTTGGGCCCCTCGGGACAAGAAGGACATGGAGGGGCTGGAGCGTGTCCAGAGAAGGGCAGCGGGGCTGGGGCAGGGTCTGGAGCACAAGTGTGCTGGGGGGCGGCTGAGGGAGCTGGGGGGGCTCAGCCTGGAGAAGAGGAGGCTGAGGGGAGCCCTCATCGCTCTCTGCAGCTGCCTGAGAGGAGGCTGTGGTGAGGGGGGTCGGTCTCTTCTCCCCAGTCACTGGTGATGGGACGAGAGGAGACGGCCTCAAGCTGCGTCAGGGGAGGGTTAGGTTGGGTGTGAGGGGAAATGCCTTCCCTGCCAGAGCGGTCAGGCCCTGGCACAGGCTGCCCAGAGCGGTGGGGGAGTCACCATCCCTGGAGATGTGAAACACGTAGACGTGGCACTTGGGGACATGGTTTATGAGGCCGGTGGGTGTTGGGTTGGGGGTTGGACCTGATGATCCTAAAGGTCTTTTCCAACCTTAATGATTCTATGATTCTATGACTCTATGAATCTAAGAAATTATGAACTAGACAAGATACATCTGCAAAGAGAGCTGTGCCTGAATGTCATCATTTGCTCTGGAAGCTGCAGAAAATGGGGCGGGAGCTTGAGGGACCAAAGCCACCCACGCAGAGCTTGGCCTTGCCACTTCATGATGTGCTCTCGGGCCTTCGCCATACGGAATGGCTAACAGTTTTTAATGTTTGTAGGGTTTAAAATGAATAAAATGTGCTAGCTGCTTAGAGCAATGTGTCCTACACACTAGCTAATGCTAAATATTAACTATGCGCCACAGCCTTGAGCTGTTTCTGGTTGCCAGTAGGTCTACAAGGGGTTGCTGAAGCATCACATCACTTAATGTCATTAAGCTATTGTGTTTTTAAAAATAGTTTTCCCTTTGTTTCCCCCAGGGAGGTGGTGAGGTGAGTTGAGCTGGCCCAGGTAACCTTCAAAGTTGGCTCTGAAAGTAAACCTGACCTAGCTGCGATTGCTGCCTCCCCCAGCCAAGTCCCCCCAGTTAATATACTGGGCATGACGTCATATGATATGGAACATCCCTTTGGCCAGTTTGGATCAGCTCTCTTGGCTGTGCCCCCTCCCCTCCCGGCTTCTTGTGCACCCGGCAGAGCACGGGAGGCTGGAAAAGCCCTTGACTAGTTCAGCACTCCCCAGCAACAACTAAACCACCAGTGTGTTATCAGTGTTATTCTCACACTAAGTCCAATACACAGCACTGTACCAGCTACAGTGAAGAAAATTGACTCTAACCCAGCTAAAACCATGACACCAACTTATTTGCTTGTAGTGCGTCTTGCCTTACCATTGATGCGCGCTGTCTCTTGCCATAGGATCATCTTCTTTAGAAAAGGAAAGCTGTATGTCACTGTGTTCAGGGTTAGAAAACAAAAGGTTGGTTTTCACTGGCTTGCTGGGCAATGTAGAACAAGTCATCTTACAACAACAGCCTCGCTTTCCCCATTTGCAGATGAGGGATAGCGATACATCTCCGGACAAGTCCTTTGAGAGCTTGTGTTAAAAGAACCACGCAAGACCCAGGTTTGTTATTGCAGAGGCAGGAATTCCTTAGCAAGTGCAGTAAAAGTCAGGTACTAATAGCTACTGGGTGTTTCTAAACCAGGTTTACTTCACCATGTCAAAGACACTGCTCCTGGCTGCTATTCTGGAGTAGTTTCTTCAGCCCAAAGCTGCACGTTAACAATTTTGATTGCATGAAAATTGCTGAAATCTGTAGGTAAGTCAACAGCATCCATTTGAAATATAAGGTAATTGGAAGCGTTGCATTCCTAGGGCTTATTTATATGGGGAAGATTTCCACAGTAGCTATTGTGGAAGAATCTCTATTTATTAACAACAGCTGTATCTATTATCATTAGCAGAATGGCAAAATAAGAGCATGGGCACTTTAATTCTGAAATAAAAGATATTTTATTCCTGAATAACCAATGTGTTTTCAGAACAGAATAATTACTCCAAAGTAAAGTGATTTTTATCTCCAGATAGGGTGTGCACTTGAAGTGTGCTCCTGCATAGCTGTTCTGCTCCATTTCCCCTGTGCACACAGGCTCTCAGCTCTACAATTTGCTATTCAGCTATGCCAAAAAAGCTCATCTTCGTTGATTTTCTGGGCAGGTTTGCTAATGCCTTTGTTCGAGGATGGTGATTTGAATGGCAGGAGTTTTATGCACTGGCTGGAGGGAGTTTTTTCTCAAACTGCCGACTTGCCAATATTGTTTTTTTGTTAATTGGCAATTCATATTGACTGCTCTGTACCAGCACGTCCTGGAGATTGCAGTGGGGATGAAATCAATGTGTCCTACCTTTTCATTCCTGACGGCTACAATAATCACCTCATTTAGGAGGAACTTCATCAGGACAAACAATATCAAATCTCCCCCACAACTGTAACCTTGCTGACTTTCAATCCTGGGCTCTAATTGCTAAACCACTGCCTTGTTTTATTCACAAGCCCTTTCCCTTCACTCCCAACCCAAGAAGAGCTATAGGTGTGAATTTATGTTTTCTTTAAACAAAAAGAAAAAAAAATCAACGTAGTGAGGGCGGACGCAGCACATGAACACTGACGCCTTTCTTTCTTCATTAATAATATATGATACAATGAAGATGAAGGGTTACAAGAACGGCATTTTCTCCTTCCATGGCTTGCAAGAACGGATCTCAACATGGAAACTGATGGATTGGAAATCAGGGGTCAGAAATGTACTGCTCCTTTTCACATTTCTTTCACATAGGGTTTTAGTGCCATGAGGTATACCTAGTAAAACAGGTGGTTCCTTGGCTACTCAAACCCAGTGAAGTCCACACTGACCAAAAAATTTTATTGATGATGAATTAATCATTGTTACAACTTGTCCGTAAATATTAGAGGGGCTCAGTAAAGGATCCCCCCAAACCAGAAGGGACTGGGAAGCAGAGATGGTTTCACTCCTCCTCCCCACCTCCCTTCATAAGGAAAGAAAAGGAGTCGGTGCGGAGGCAAGCACATACTCTGCCGTTTCTCATCCATTGGGCCAGTTGCCCAAGGGACCACCCCAGTGGCAGAGAGCTATGCAAAAAGAAGCCTAAACAGGCACAGGCACAGTTCTCTTGCAAATATGGCTTATTCCCTTTGGGAAGCCTTTACAAACTCCACTGGCAAGAGAGCTCTTTTCCCCCTCTGACTTGTGTGATACTGGGGGATAGCTTTCCCCATTCCCTGGGATAGTTTTACCTGCAATCCCTGGTATTTTCTAAGTATTACTGGTGAATTCCTAAATGTAACAGATTTACCAATGCTCAGTGTGTTGTACACATGGGTCTCTCATCCACAGGCTTAACATTTTTAAAAAGACCACATTTTACTTCGTTATTTCATTTCAAACATTAGTAGAAATGTCAGAGAAAAGGGTTCAGCTCACACCAATATCCTACAGGTGTAATTGCCTTGTCTGTAATGCGTTTATATTAGTTATAATAAAATTACCTTTGACTTGCGTCAGTGTAAATGGGAGCAGAGTGAAGGCCAGAGTTTCCATCTAAGAGTGTAGGAGCAATTTTGCTTGTATAAAGCGAGCATAATTCAGTTGGCATATATCGGTCAGTTTAATAAAATATATTACCTCTTCTTATAGAGCTTGTCACCCTGACATCAGCTGCGTTACACTGAAGTTGGTCCATGGGCAAAGAATCAGGTCCCAGGCCCCCACTTACAGCAATAGACTTAATTCTGTTTTTCTTATGAAGCTTTACCAGGCTTTACCAATCTTCCTGAATAAGAACTGAATAAAAGTGTGCTGAAAGATCAGGATTTGAACCTATGGTTAGTCACTCCTCTGGATGACCTTGTTATTCCTATTTACCATTACACAGGTCCGAGCTAAAGGTGTTTTAGGTTTTTTTTTGGTGTTTCCTGCATGACAACGATCAGTATCTCTACCCAGCATGTAGCTGCCGTCCATTCTTTCTGTCTCAGCTTGTGAATAAGAAGCAAGCAACTCATGGGGCAGGAGAAGAAGTTGCCTGGCTTAATGCTGGGAATCAAGGCAGAGATATAATTCAAATGTCTCCTCACTGTTTTTTTGTCTCCTGACATCTCCCAGGTTGCACTGTGTACTGCTGCTGCAGAAATAATAGCAACTAAGGCTAAGCTAAGTAGAAAAGTACTGCTGCTTTTCCAATGTCAAAGGCACAGAACCTATGGTAATGCAATCCCTGAGGGAAATCAGAGCAGAAGTGTGAGGTGTTTCTCTTCAAAGGCAGGTAAAACACTGTGAAAGAAGATGAGCTGTTCTCCTTCTGTAAACCCCTAAAAAACCAGATTATTTAGGTTTATTTTTTTCCCCTTTATTTTAGTCATCTTTAAAAAAGGGAGTGCTGCTTTTACAATTGTGCAATCTGTAACAATACAGAGAGGCGAGACTGAACCAGGCTGTTGGTTCACGCAGTTGGTGACCCGATTCAGACCTGGCCAGAATGATGCATGTCAGAAAAAGGGATAAAAACCCCGTAATTGATCCCATGAAATAATCTTTTATCACGGCTTGTTTTGTTAATTGATCTCATTCCCTGGGAAACAGTAAATTGCAAGGTGGTAGAGCAGCTTTCCAATCTAGTTATGCCTTAACACAGTTACTGAGTCGCCTGCAGCTTGGGCCCCAGAGCCTGCATTCACTTTCCAGGAGCTTGAACACACTCCATAGCTTTCTCAGCAAAGCACGTCTATACTTTTGCATGAGGGCTTCGTTCCAATGGAGAATTTTCTGGCATTTACAATACATATAGGAGGAATATCAGGTTTTTTATCATTATTGGGTATTGTAGATGCACCAAACCTTGGGCTTAAGAAGCCTAAATTTAACTTACCAATGGTGCCTTCCATCTTACGTCTAAGACAAACCTCCCATTTGCTGTCCTGCATCCAGTTGTCCTCAGATATCCTCCAAATCCTCAGCCTGTCTCTCCGTATCTCATTCAGGTAAACAGGCTGCATGTTGACTAGTTGAAATCAAGATCTTTAAGCCTTATTGTCATTTGGAACCATGGAAAACCTGAGGTGTGTAAGGGACATAAAAAACAATACTCACATCCTGACTCTCTCATACTTAATTATGTCTTTTTTTTTCCTCCCAGCCCTTCTTTAAGGAGTACTTAGATCCTATCCACAAGCTTCTCATTTTAACCCAGCTCCATTAAGCTCCCCATGTCTGGCTGACCATCAGTCTCTGTGTAACGACTTGCAGATTTGTTGGGCATCAACACTTGCCCTGGGTGATACCTGAGCCTGTAAGTTCCTACAGTTTGGGCTGAAGAGGTGGCTGGATAGAAAAGAAAGTCCAGATTCCTGCTGGCACCGAGGGGAGGTGGAACCACTTGACTGGTCTATTCCAGGAAATTCACATGGGGAGGAGAGGTAATGAATGCCTCAACCCCAGGAAAACCCCTCAGATCAGAGGTCCATCATATTAAACTGTAGACAGCCAAGCATAACATACAAACCCATTGGAGATAAGACTTCATGAGTTCCGCTGCTCGCAGGGTATTTCATCCTACTGAATACAGCTTTGGATATTTTCTGGTTTGTGTAACTAGCAGCTTCAGGCAAGAGAAACAACAAAAACTTGAACTCAAGTAAGTAAAACTCCCAGTACCAGCAATGGACTCTTGTATTTTCAAGAAAAGCAGCAGTGGTATCA
>VZTV01075187.1:0-14332 GCA_013400875.1 Anhinga rufa | reverse complement strand
AAAAAAAAAATCATTATTTTTATAGCACATAATCAGACACTTACAAATATATTTCACTGGAGGAAGGGGAGGGTAGGAATGCGCATTTCCTATTTCCTTTTCAATAGTCTGATGCACAGAGGCCATCAATATGGTCATTATAGATAATCTGCACAAGTCATTCCTAAACCAAAAAGAGGGATTTAAAAATGAACAAAAAGGGAGAGCCCCTCCGACAAGGAAGGGCATTCTACAGTTCCAGGTTCACATTTAAACATAACTCATCATCTGAATATGGGGTGAGGAAACACACTTTGTTTTTACAATATAAATAGTATTTTAAAAAGGTACTACATATGAATACAGTAATGGTGCTATTTCAGTCAGGACTTTAACATGCAGAGGAAAT
The DNA here is from genome assembly GCA_013400875.1 of Anhinga rufa. Taxonomy (NCBI): domain Eukaryota; kingdom Metazoa; phylum Chordata; class Aves; order Suliformes; family Anhingidae; genus Anhinga; species Anhinga rufa. The sequence goes on along the minus strand of VZTV01075187.1, from coordinate 13,944 downwards.
TCCCCATTGCTCACAACCACTCATCCCATCCCACCCTTCCCCTCCCACCTCCAAAAAAAATCCTCTGCTGTTTAAATTCTCTTTCAGTTGCTTTAAATATTTCTCTTGTGGCCTGGCAACATTCTTATTCTTTTATACAAGCAAGTTTTCTACTAAATCATGTCTTAACCGACAGGAGACAGCTATGTAGGAGTAACAACCGAGGCTTTTAAGAACCTTGCCAATTTTTAAAACTTTTATTAATCTCAGTTTGTTTTTATTCTTGGAGACATCTATTGAAAACGTCAAAAACTCAGAAATAAAAAACCCTGTTTCAAACGTCTTACAAACATGCACGCGTGCACACGCGCACAGACACGCACACACAAGGAAAATAACCCGTAGCAGAGGCAGTAAGAAATAAAAGGAACTCCAATTCTCTCAAGGGAGAACAAAAATCAAAATTAAAAAAAAATATTTGCTTTATTCTATCTCCACTCTTTCACTAGGACAGTTTAATACCCATCGAATCTCTTAAGATGCTAATCTACCATCTGCTAGCCCACAAATCCTTCCCACTTATTCCCTGGAAGATCCAGCTATAGTGTTGCTTAAAAACCTCTCCACAGAGCAATGGCCACCTTGCAAAGGGGCTTAAAAAAAAAAAAAAGGAAAAAAAAGTTAAGAATATTGTCTTTCTGTCCAGTAATTTCAGGGAATTAAGTGGAAAAGATTGCTGTGCAGCAGTCCGGATAGCTCTATCTCTCAGCAGCTTCTGCCAGGCCAAGGCATTGAGGTGAGTGTACAATGTACCCTTGCCCCCCCTTCACCCAGACATCGTGGAAGCCACGTCCCCATCCCAACTCGGTACCAGGGCTGCCTTTTTCTGTCCCTCTGAATTGACAGAGGTCCTCCAAAGAGAGTGGAAGACTTTCCAGTGACTTCAGCAGGGTTTGGGATCAGGCTCTTACAAAACACTGCTCCATAACAGCTCTTCAACCGGAGGTGATTTTCAAGTGTTCAAGTGGGAGCTGCCCACTCAATACTTCAGGATTTGTTTTTGCCTTTAATGCTCGTTCAATTCTCAGTGAACTGAGTCCAATCAAACGAAGGGCTTGCATTCCTCTTCCCCAGGAGTATCTCAAAGGCTCAGTCTTTACTTAAGTAAAGGATGTCACAACAATCAAAGATGTTTGGGGAATTTCTTCTTTAATAGGATAAAAGAAAAACATACAAACACCTCCCAGGCTTCTGTCATGGAATGATTCTCACAACTGTAAGGAGCACAACTCAAAAAAAAAAAATTAAAAAAAAAAAGACAAAGAAAAGAAAAATGTTCCTATGGGAGACATGCCTACCAGAGAGCTAGAGCAATCCCTCGACGCTCTAGTCTGCAGTGGGGAAGGGGGATGGCTCGTAAAGGAACTAACACAAGAAGCAACAACAGAACACTTGCCAAAACTGAGTGGCATATTGTAACTGAAAGCCATGCTGATTTTTAACTAGAAAGCAACTGTGATGGCAAAGATGGGGAAGGAAGATGACAAGAATGACCAAAATCTGGCCATTTCTTCCCTAAGTCCCTTCCTGGTGACATGGCAGTAATGCACGTATCTATCATGTCTTTAAGAGAACTAACGGTAAGAAACATCCCGGCTATGAAACATTTCTTTCCCCATCTTCCCCAGCTTACAAAGAAGATAGTGTTTCTTTACAAAAAAAGGAACCCCGAACTTTCCAGGACATCTGCTCTTGCTCTCTCTCTCCCCGCTGTAATGTTAGTCACATTTCGTTTGGGGACGAGGGGGGAGGATTTTGTTTATTTTGTGTTTTAAAGCCATAATCTAGAAAAATGTTTTGTGGAAACTTTTGTTTTCCTATTTTTGTTTGCTTTTTTTTTAATAATGCTCCTTTATAGAAAACTTCACAAAGGTGACATCTATGTACAGAAAACACAATTCCAAAGGCTGCTTCAGTAGTCAATGTAATAGCACCTTTAAAGACAAAAGAGTTTGACATATTTAAAAAGTCATTTTCTCAAAGTTTAACCCTTTCCAAGCCTCATAAAAAGGACCCAGTCACAAAGCTCCGTTAGTACAAACTCTTCCAAAGTCTCCATGTGAAATGCTGTCTGAAGGTGTTTCAAGCTCCCTACACTATCGGTCAGCAATGTCTGGCAAAGGAGAGGTAGCGTGCAGCCAGACAGGATTTTCTTGCCGTCCAAACCAAGAGCAGATGAAAGGAATTCACAGCAGGCTATTGCACAAGGATGGTCTTCTATTCCACAGTTTATTTTTCTGCAGGCTTGAAAAGGGTTAATTTAATATTTTTAATTAATCCTGGTTAAAACATGTTGCTCTGAGTTCCAGGCTGGTACTGTGTCTGCAACAGGCTCTCCATAAAGGCCAAGTAATCTGGGTTTTGTCCGTATTCTTCGGGATTTCTTGAATTCCCCAGCCGGGGGCGCTTGGCTGCTCTCACTTCATCTCCCGAAAATACATCTTCCTGAGGGGCCCCAGTGCTGAGGGACTGCAGGAGACACGAAAGTACAATCATTAGAGGCACAGCAGGAAAACAGGGAGACACACGGGTGCAAACCGTGGAGCACACCTGCGTAACAAGACCACAGGGATAGCAAGTGAACAGTTTGGTTCAGAGTATTTCTGTAGGAAAAATGAACTCCAAAACATGCAAAGCACACAGCTGAAATTAAAAATGCTGGGCTTCTGAAACCAGACTGGAAAGAGAAACCCTCGAGTTGCCTTCCTTCTGTTTCTGAATATCTTTCACTTCAGCTCCTGCCTTGCCAATTCTCTGTTTACTCTTCTCCTCCTCTGCTTCTTCAGGTTATTCACTCCTAATAGAAGGCACAGAGGAAAATGGGGCTTCCCTAATGCCTTCAAAAACAAAAAGACCCAAAGAAAGCATCTGGAGATCGCTGTACAAAATTGCTTCTGTTTGTCCTGTCTTTACACTCTCAAATGAGATGCATTTCTTAGTAGAAATTATCATCTATCACTTTGTTCTGCTGTTCTGCATTAAAGCACTGTGAGCATCACTTCCACAGAGCACAGTCTAACACTTCTGGCAGCAGAAAGTACACGAGAGAAGCTTTAGCTTTCAACCAGACTTGAAGCTTTCTATTCGCTTTCCAGCTTGCATTCCTTTCTCTGGAATTGTTATAAAGCCTGGTATCTCCACTGCAGAGAATACGTTTCTTTCCAAATCCTGTATTTCAGGGCTTCAATATGTTGTCTTTATTATTACACAAACTTAAATAAACTGGAATATTGAGCACATCTTAGAAATTAACTCAAAGGTGCTTCTTTGCCGCCTTCTGGCCTTTCAAGGATAACAAGGTAAATTATTAACCTCTAAAATTTATGCCATGAGGTCTTAATGAGATAAACAACCTCAAACAAGATGGAGAAGTCATCCAGAGTTACATTACATCATCCAGAGTTACCATTACAGAAAGCATTTTACAAGTATTTTCTGGGCAAAACCCTCAAAGATTTCACACATAAGCATTAAGTTTCCTCCAAATTGTCATCAGTTCTTCCACAGCACAGCCTGTCACCAGGCCATTTCTGACGATGTGCATCTCACACATGCTAGTGGCCACGGATTCACAGGGCCAGAGAATCACTGGTTTAACTTGGCACAGCAATTCATATATTGTTAAGGGAAGGTTTTTTGTCTCGTAGAAGAGACAGAAGCCCACAACCTTATCGCAGGTTAACTTTGTGGATCCGTCCCTGTTCTGCAGTGGCCGACATCACAGACATTTAGAATGAAGAAAATTGTATATTCTCCATTTGCATAGAAACCTGTATCATAATTTGTTTAAATGAGATTGCTTTAAAGGTTAAAGCACCAGGTTTGAAAATATCCGGTAAGTCTGGAACCAAAAAAGCTATGAAATAAATCCCTCATTTTTTCTAGGCTCAATAATTCCATTGTATGCAGTTAAAGACAGCCTGATTTTTTAGATTAAGAGCTATGTTCTAAATCTCCTATTTACTGAGAAACAGGGGTTTGATCCCATGTCGCTAATCGGTTCTCCAGAAACTGTTTAGCTGTAGATCAATTCACCTCACTTCTGATGAAAGACGGTGTTCAGGCAGAATGGCAGGCCATATAACTAAATTCATATGAACATAATCCTTTAACCACAGAAAACAAAAACCAGATCCGAACATGTGAAAGGGAAAACCATTTAAATGCTTCTCAAGCATTTACATCAAGGATTTCTTCTACTCTATATATTTTGTGAATGACAAGTGGTTTTTACAGCCACAGGAATTGGACGCTGCATTCACCTAATGTCTAAACAATATGCTAAGAAAATGTAAATGAGTATTGCAAGTCACAGCCATTCTACTGTTTCTGTTACTTTGATACCCACCAGGCGAGACTTCACTCTCTTGGGAAGCTCTTCCTCCAAGGTATAAATATCACCACGCTTTACCATTAGTTGGGAACCATCTTCAAACTCGACCTATAGAATAGACAGAAGATGAAATAAGAACTTGGCCTCTACATTTACAGTACCTCGACGGTCCATTCCCAGACTGTGCGGTCCCTTCATAGGAATACCAAGGAAGCACCGGGGTCCAGCTCCCCACGGATAATCCCCTGTTCTTGGCACTGCATGTCTCTAGGATTGCTGTAGAATGAGCATCCCTAAGTTGCATTAAGGATGCTGAACCCAAGAAGTGCTGGTTTCAGTGCTGCTCAGACACCCCTGTCTCATCTGGCCCAAATGGTTTCATTCATTCTGCTCCTGTAGATCCTAAGATGTCTATACTACAGCTGGACCAGCACCTCCGCTCCCTCCTCCCAGTCAGAGCATTACAGATTTCGACTGATTTTTGATTCAAATCCTGAAAAAAAGCAGCTTTTCACTTACAATAAAAGGCAGCCCTGTATTCAGGCAATATGGTAATAAGAGTTTCTTTCTTCTTAAACAAAGCATTTTCACACGTCAAGGAAACAACTCCAGCTACTAAAATACATTTGTATTTTAACAAGCAGAAAAGTCAGCCAGGTACAAAAAATGGTGGTATCTCCTCACGTCAAACCTTTTTTGCTAAGCACTGATTATATCATGAATTATGCATCAGATGTTACATGAATGTTTATTCATGGCAGCGTGCACATAAAAATGTTAAAACTATTAGAAGTCTTTAAGAGATTCTCATTTCCTTTGCTCAAGACTTATTATGCTTTTCTGGATAGTGCAGAAGGATATACACCACTGCTTAATATGGGATGTCAGGTTCACACTGGACAAATTCAGAAGGAAGAAAGCATCTGTGCTCTGAACTCCTCCTCCTGTGCTGCCCAGGTCTTGCAGCTCATCAGTTATGCAAGCTCGGTGATGCCTGCTGAGGTCCCTTAACTGAGCAGCGCACACCAGCTGGAATAACTACGCAGGTGGGAGAACAGGCATTGGAAGGTGAGCTCTGCTGAACCCTGCTGAGGTGGTTTAGGATGCTACAGGTCCCATTTACCCTCCGGTTTTACAGAGCACCGTAACAGAGTCAGAAGGGAACACGAATATGAAGTTCAACAGCCAAGGCACAAGCAGATTGCCGCCTGCCATTTCCACTACACGAGCTCGAGCTCAGCTTCCAGTAGAAAGGCAGGATTCGCAGCTGAGGGCAGTGCCATCTTAAACTATCACAGGGTGGTTGGACCTTGTTTATTTAAGTTCCTAATTACTGACATGGGTTAGACCCCTGTTATGAACACACTCTAGAGTGATACACAAAACAGCCATTTGGGCTCAATTTTTTAAAAAAAACATACACGTTTCATCTTAGCACACAAAATACAGACTTAGAGATGTGAACTGGGAAGCTATTACAAATTAAGACAAGTTTAAAATGCAAAAGCTAATCCATGCTGTCTTCCTGTGAGCACGCTTATTTCATAGCAAAACCATTTCTGTGTTTTTAAATATAATCCTATTCCAAAACAGATAGAAGAGATGCGCCGTAAGTACTGAAAAAGTATCTACATAAGGAACCAATGTGGAAAGCTCTTCAGGCTACTTTCCCCATGGAGAAGAGCTTTACCTATAGGTAACTGCATGATTTGAAAAACACTGACTCCTCGTGCATATTTTTCTGTCATCTGGCACTATCAGTGGAATAGCCTATTTCAAATTATTGTACCTTCAAGAAATCAATGGCAATTTCCTATACTGTGATTAAACTGGAAAGCATGCATATAACAATAGATCTTTATGGAACGATATATTGTGCTTATTCATAACCAGGGTCACCTCAGATCCCATCTTCTCTGAAGCAGTTAACATCCATTATACACACCTAAAAGACTGCTAACTGACATGGTGGATTATTGTGCTCTTCGCACATAGATAGGAAACTCTGTGCAGAAAGGATCAAAAACAGAACCCCATTTCAAACAAATACAAGATGTGGCTTCCTTTGCCTTTTGTCCAGGGCCATTAATCTCTTAAAAATAATTATTTGCAAATTTCAGCATATTATTTTTTGAAAAGGATATGCACAAAGTATACTTTCCAAATCACTATAGTTTTCAACTTCTTGGTACCATTTAAAAAGGACCAAATGAATGTGCTGCATTTCATAAAACCTTCTGTGCTGAAATACTAAGTCTGCGTACCAGGTTAAATCCTCCTTTACCGACTACTACAACCTTCCAAAACCAAAAATCCCATACGTGGAACAGACTCAAAGACCAGAAAAACTGGCTGCTGTTTTTCTCACCTTAAAAACAGAGATGGTGAGAGTGTATGAGACTAGAGATTGAAGGTTTCTAATTCCTCACACAACAGCAGCAGGACATTATTCCCACATGCTGCTGCTGCTCCACTAAGTACCTTCCCATTCCCCGCCTTGAAGTAGTCTGACACATCGTTTCCCTTACTTCCTTCCTCTCAAAGCATCAATGAAAGTTGTAATTATGTAGGTATTGAGTCATGGGGAACTACAGATGATGAGCTCAGCTCCAGCCACAGGACAGCCACCAGAGAGTAGCTCGAGTAGGTCACTTTTGACCCAAGTCAGATCGGAGCTATAAGGAAAAGGGCAACTTTATTTTATATTTTAAAAGCAGATACAGTCTAGACATATGTCAATCCATACATCCACATTCTGCCACACAAAACTGTTACCGTGATCCTATTTTAACACCATACTTATCTTAGACTACCAGCAGTATTAATTTCAGAAGGCAAATTCTCCCTTCAAGACCAGAGCAAGCATTCAACACTAGTCAGCTATATAATTCGAGCAACAATCAGACCTGTTGACATGAAGTACGTGGGTATTCTTCCATACTCACCTGGTAGATCTGACTGATCTGGGCTGCAATAAACTTGGCCTTATAAATGATTCCATCTGTCCACTGCAGTTGAACCAACTCACCCTCTGGAGGGGGCCCCATTTGGATGCAGTCTCTGCTCTGAAGACATAGAGTGAAAGAGGTCAGACAGCCGACACCAACAAAGCTCAAGAACTAGGTAAAGAGGCGGGTTAAAATCACTGCTCAAAGAAGTTGCTACTTAACACTATAATTAAGTAGAAGGAAGTTTCTGCACTTGTAATTAACTGCAGTCATCTCAAACAAAACCACTAAGCAGTGAGAGACCAGAAATAAACACTTGCCCCTCCTTCTGGTGACAGTACTGAGTTCTAGGAAGCTTCTTGTTACAATTCCCAAAACATTGGATCTCCTCTATCAACAAAAACAAGTGGGGTGGCCTTCTATGTTTCACATGGTGAATCAATGGCACAATCAGGAAGAGAATGCATGAGTTGACAGGACAGCCTCTTCTAGACATTCCTTCTATTAAGTGAATTCCCTATTTTGAACCAGAAGGGCTTACAACCTGCTTCCCTCATGAATCATACTTGTCAGTTGAAAAATAAGAGATTATTCAACCACAAACCAAACAGGATGCAGCTTAAAACAAACACTGCTTTCTGTTAAGTCATCTGCATATAGCAAAATCACATCTTTGTAAAGAACAAAAAAGTGAAATGACATAGTGTCATAAACAAGAACAGTAATGAAGAGCAGTATGAGTTTTTCTATGCAAGCAGCAACTTTTCTTTTACTTCATTGTTCCACCCCAAAGCACATAGAAGAGGAATGCAAGTACTACACTTTGTACTCATCTATAATGGTAATAGTCTTCACAGAGAGCTGCTTACAATAATGCTTTCTGGGTAAACGTTGTCACTGTATGAACCATCATCAAAGTTTACTTCATAGAAAGTCTGTGTTGTCATGCCAATCACTTTACATCTGTAGTAGAGTCCATTCCGGTTCTTTGTGATCACAGTCTGTCCAAGGGTCACCTCCCTTCGAAACTGAATCTGTGGTACAGAGAAAAGGGAAATTGCAATTTGCAATCATAAAAGCTGCGTCAGAAGTAGGCGCAGAGAAACTGTTCTACAGAAAAAGAAACCCCGCACAACCAAAAAAACAAAAACCAAACCCCAAAACCCAAACCAAACCAAAACCCCAAACCAAACCCAAAAAACTTACATTCTGGTTAGCTGCTTTGTGTTTGAAGCAAGTGATGGACACGACGTAGGGCCAGTCATCTGGCTCCATGGGCACACCGGCTGCGTGCGCACAGGTCACGTGGAAGGATGTGGAGCAGTGCTCATACGAGCACTGGATGCAGGCACCAGACACTTTCTTCATCCGTTTCCGACAGTACACGCATTTCTGAAAAGGAACACAGTCAGCGTTATGCAGGCAGTCAACCGCAGCTTTAACGCAACGTCTGGCACCCTGTTACCCGACACGATGGGAAAGTCTGTATCGTTAGCGTCTAGAGTCCAGAAGCCACGGCCAAAAATGGTGATGTTTGCTGCTGAGAGGTCAAGTCCAATGCTTCCAGAATTGCCTACATATACTTGCTAGAACCACTCGTAAGCCAAGAAACTACAGCAGGTACTAACTCATCATCGCCTTGAACACGACGACATCTACCAGTTGCTCCGCCCTCCAGAACCATGCTGGACAGCAAAGCAGACTTAAATCCAATTTGAGACTATGCTCACTGGCGGGCTGAGAGAAAGGGAGGGCAAAACAGGCAAACACACATCGGTGTTATTAGAGAATTGCTACAGCTCAATACTCGTCCTCCTTAGATATATGAAATGTACCTACATTAATTCAAACAGCAGCTGGATCTTCACAGACAGACTGCTAGAAAAATAATGTTTTCGGTTTTTGAAAGAACGGAACACAATAACTGTGTAATAATGTGTGCTATTATATTTAATGGAACATTGTACCTATTAGATCTAAGAGAATATAATTTTATATAATGGAACAAAAATATTGCATGTCTATTTTACACACATAAACATATCAACCGTAAATATTTTATTGGTATCCATGTCAGATTAGCTACTGTAGATAATTCAGTCACTGTTCTGCAAACAGAAGAAATAAAGACATCATACAAAACACCAGAATTACAGGGGGCGGGGAGGGGAGGAAGGTATGAAACCTTTCAGTATTTTTTAAACTCATTTTCTGCCAAGCAGATCCAGTTACTAGGCTAATCTAATCAGACAGCACTTAAGTTGATTACCTGTCCTCGCTAAGTGTGACTACTTTAAAGAGACAACTAAATTTTTTTCAAAGCTAAAAATCATAAGCCTTATGGCCCTGCAGACTTGGCAGCAAGCATTAGTGTCAGTGAGAAATGAGATACACGTCCTCATTCCCTAACGGCACCATATTCTTGTTTCCAGCCCCTCAGAAATAAAGACGACCAGGTTTCGGGAATCCCAATCTAAAGGAATTTAAGTTGGACACTTGCATAATGTTTCCAGGGAACTATCTGGAAACACCATCCTTAGTTTTGAACGGTTCAAGTCTGAGGACTCTGTCACTGATCGATGGCAGCTTCTCTACCTTAGCTGAGGCTTGGACAAGGCAAATCAGGGAAAATTAATATCACACCCATGAGATGAACATGCATTTTACTTGTTAGAATGAATGGCTCATATAAATAAAATCCTGAGAGATATTATATGGCCATGAATCTGACTATACAGCTATGTAATTTATTTATTACAAAGAAATAATTTCCACATGTAAGGAAGAACAGAGGAAAGCAGTAATTTTTAGTGCCCATTTCAGGTGACTGTCTCCAAAGCACATTACGCTGGTTTGTTCCAGCCACTGCCCCCCAGGTTTGACCTACCTCCCTCCCAATCCATCATCTAAACATAAACGTCCTATAAACATACTGTGATACTATGAATGACAGATTCTTTTTGTCTCTGCAGCATCTGATATTAAACAGAGCCTTTCCTCCCCTCTTTCACTCTTCATGGCCTCTAGTTTACCTCACTCCCATTAAAGCAGTGCTCGAAGTATGCAACATTACAGAACACATGACCTAAATTTTAAGATCCGTATGAATTACTACATCCCATGGGATTAGAAATGTAACGTAAGCTGCCTGATATCACACAATAAGCCAACACAACCCCCAGAAGTACAAACTCACTCTGCTTCTAAGTCTGAGCTAAATTAAAAGCGTACCCTCAAAAATATTGAGTGGTATCGTACTACGAACCATCCAGTAAATGCAAAACAAGAATTGCCAAATGTCAGTGTTATGTTTCACTTGTGTTATCACAGCTAAGAACCGGGGTCCTGCTCGCACAAGCTACAATACATTGCCAAGACAAATAAAAGACTACTCCTCTCCAAAGACTATTTCTCCTTTCCTTGAAAGCAAAAGAAAGGGAGGTGCATTCTTCCCCATTTCTGTGCAGCATCACCCGCCCCTGACGGAGCTCTGCCCCACGTGTATATGAAATAAGGCAAGTTCACTTCCTGTGAATTAACTGAAGTCAGTATGTTTACACCAAAGATTAATTTAAGTAAAAACTTAAACTAACAAAAGCCAGGAAATTCAAAGCCAGGGCCTTAGTGTTGCCAGAATGTGTTTTTTAGTATTTAATAAGCTATGCCTTTATCACTCTGGAAACCATGTTCAAAAGCCAGATAAGCACCACAGCAAAGTGCACAGCAGGAACACGGCACTGAAAGCAAGTCAATAGCAATGAGATCTCATTATTAAACTGTCAATACCTAATTCTCCTGCCAGCAGGGACAACTGCTGATATACAGCGTGCTCAATACTGCCTCGCAAGGGAGTATTAACCCTCCAGTATCAGGAATCTGCCTTTATTGATGCGAACAGGATTCTTCCAAGCCAGAAGGATTAGGATGCACCTAATGACACCCCGGTGGCAAGCCAAACTCCTTGTGACAGGCGAAAGAACTATACCAATGGAATATTGAGAGCAAATATCATCAAAGGATAAAGAAAAACAAAACATGAGCTACAGTGAGAATGAAATGTAGAAGATGGTAGGAGTGAAAACATAAAAGTGTGGGAGATGGGATGGACAGAAGCACTGGTGCCAAGTGCTGTGATAAAGCAGCACGTGTAAATTTAAAGACATCTTCTGTGGGAGGGGAGGTAGCCAGAAGAGAGAAGGTCTAAAGCACAGGAGAAAAATCTTCAGAATAAATGCACACCGGAGAGTCAGGTCATAGCCGAGAGTAAGAAATGGGCTGTCTCCTGCATGATGAACACTGCAATTCATTTACTCCACTGAGGAATGACAGCTAATTATTCCAAATTTCCACGTCATAAATAATTTACATGCGCAGGCCCGTAATACACCATTAATCAGGAAGCATGCAAACTGCATTCTTTAAAATGATGCAATGCCCACAAAGGGACCGAAAAGCCTATGCTTGAAAGGGGAGGCCTGGTGCATGCTGAAAGAACAGGAGATACTCTTTAAACAGATCACTGCAACTGCTTGTTACCTCAGCCCTCTCACAGTAAAACAAACATAGAACAACAACAACAAAAAATCACAGATAACCCCTACCCCCCTCTTTCCTTCATTACCTTCATCCATTCACTTCAACTGTCCTCAACCTTCACATCATTCCTTCTGTCCTTTTCCATCTTTTTCAGCAACAAGGCCATCTCTCCAATTTTGTCTAGTACTGCATCACCTCCGCCACTGCCAAAGTCACCAGATCCATCACCACCACCTTTTAGTCACCTTCAGTTATCTTCCTAAATGCAGCTGCACATCTCCAAAAACAGACACCCCCCCAGCTCCTCCACTGACTCATGTGCTCCATGAATTACCTGCAAATTCCTGTAAAGAATCCTAAAACTCTCCACGATGGCTCATGAGTGTGTTTCTCTACACAGTCTTATCCAATTTAAGTTTCCTTTGTACTTCTTCACACACTAAACTAATGCTGCTGCTATAAGCACTGCTGACTTTACATTCTGCCATCCAACTTAATTTTCTTTTTATCTTTACCTAGTTCATAACTCTAAAACCTATGTCAATTTTTAGCTCAAGATAATTTATTTGCCTTTTTTCCCTTGCAGCAAAAGACACTTATAAAGCCACAATATACATGGTGACAACACCAACTCTTTTCAGCAGACATCGGTGGTGCGCGCGTGCATACTGTAAAGTGTTCGCAAGTATAGACCAACAGAGCAGAAATATTTTATAATCAGTCTAAATACAACAATACTTACCTGATGACATTCTTGAACACAGAGTAATTGGGCTGAAAGACTACTTCTTGTGCTCCAACAGTTGGGCTAGCTGTATGGGGGCACCCGACATCCTACAGAGGGATCATACTGGTATGCTGACAGAAACGCAAGACCAAGACCTGAACTTGTGTCCAAAGCTACCTGGACTAGCCAACATGCCCTGCTGGCAGAGTCATGACAGATCCTGGCAGAAATAAACCAGCACTACACCATTAGAAAAGTCACTCCGATTATGATGAAGCAGTGTGCAGCACCATCCATGCTAACACCTTCCAAGTGAAGTGCTTAAAGACAGGCTTTGACAAGAGTTGAGCTACAAGCCAGGCTCTTGCTAACTTCAACATAAAGAATAGGTGCCCATAAATGACATCATTAGACTGTGTAAGTCAAGGTATTTCAGATAAAAATTCTCTACCTTTCCTGAGACACAAAGAAAACATGAGGTGCGAATGGAATACAGCGCTGAAGAAATCAGCAAAACTATGAAGCTTTAATTCAGGAACGGAACAGAAAGGTGCACAGTAGGTCTGTGCAGAGGCTTCAGATGGCATAACCAATGCTTCGGAGCAGAATGAAGCAACAGAGTTGTACATATGTTAATACTGCCCTGACTCTATAGGATTGTAAGGTAGCCACAGAAGAGTTAAAGAATTAAGTCATGTTTCCTTGTGAGGCTCCATTAAGCAATAAAAGTGAGTCTTGTGTAAAAGCATTTTTAGTTCATCGTTACAAGTGCTGGTAATGAAGAGGACGCATGCTGGAAATGTCAGATGATCCATAAAGAACCACTGCTGCAAGATTTATCACCCTCACAACACACTGCTCCATCACTCCACCTGAATAATGAATGCTTTTTACATTCACATTTGTGTACAAAACCCATTTGCACAACAGAGAAATAACTCTGGAAGCAGACAGAGATTCTTCCTATCTCTCATCCAGGCCCTGGCTGGGCTGCCCGCTCTAAAGAGCTGCACAGTTAACAAATACATCAATGCTAACCAATGTATCACTGCTACATCACCTTCCCCCGTGCCACGCTCCCAACTGTCGCCCAGCTGACTTCCGTACCAAAAAAGAAGCAAAAGCACAATTTATTTTGCAATATCACACTATAGTGATGGAGCATTAACTAACATTAAGATTAATTGCTCTGAGCTAGTAAATCATCCATTACTAATCCCTCAGATGAGGCTACGCAACTAAATAACAAGTTGTAGCTGGACTTTTATTAAAAATCTTTGCAGTCTCGCCTTGCAGTCATGGCCACAAAGATATGTTTATTAATTTCTACAAGAGATTTCTTGATAGAAAGAGAAATATTG
>VZTV01075183.1:2503-21788 GCA_013400875.1 Anhinga rufa | reverse complement strand
TTTTTTTTAAATTATTTTTTGTTCAGGAAACGCTGGAACCAAAGTTTTTGCAAATGTCTTCTCAGACCCAGGGTGGACTTTCAGGTGCAAAGTCTGAAAGAGATCCCTGGACTCACCAGGCAGGTCACCAGGACGTTCAGATGTCAAGACTTAGGATTCAGGAACTGGAACTTGAATTTTCTGATATTGGGAGAAAGGCAGAGAGGCAAATATTTTAGTCAAGCAATACTGTGTAGAAGTGGGAGAATATCCTAGTCTATCCTGGAAATAAAATGTGCTACTGAAAATGGGATCAAATGGCAAGAATGCACAGGTACTATATTGCTGGCCATATTTTAGAGAGGGAGAGAGGGAGGGAGGGAGGGGGAGAGCATCCTTCTCAGAGGATATCATGTAAATAAATCCTGCTGTGAGCAGCACAATCCTTTGTGTCAAGTTGATCGCAAATCCTGGTATTCATCTTCAGGGGAGGAGATGATGTATATGACTGAACACCTGCAACCACAGAGCTTTTATTGTGGAAATTCTGCTTGCTGACCCTCTTCCACTTAGGAGCTGAATTTAACGTGTGTTGTATTCCTAAAAGCAGTAGATCAAAGCAGCACTTATTTATTCTGCAGACCTGTTTCCTGTATTTCAGGCCTATTTGCTTACTTTAATGGCAGAGTTAAGGTTTTAATATTATTTATTCCTGCCACAGAACCAATACAACTATATGAGAGTAATCAGGGTTTTATTCTGACTGGGGTATTGTTAGCATGATTAGGAAATAAGTTCCAATTTCAAATCCAGTGATGGTCCTTGATTACACCTCCTGTATTTCTGCGGCCAGTTTAAACAGTGTGCAGGTAGAGGGGCGGCCAACAACTGGACCGTTAACTTTTATGACGGGTGCTGAAGCACAAGGCAGGAGGAGCTCAGCCTGATTTGCAGATTCTGAGCTGAGTTCGCAGTGGCTACAAGAGGATGTTTTTTAAAAGCTTATAAACAGATTTTATTTGCAAACCACTGAGACTCAATAAACATGGGGCTGCACTGGTGGTTTACGATGCCACTTTTTAGCGCTGATCCACAATTTAAGCAGAATACTATCTGCAATCTCCAATTTATGTTTTAAAATGACAGGAAATTGCTGCTTTAAAACCCCAAGCCCCAGCGCCTCTGCTGCTGAAACCTCTTGCCATGCATGGCGGATGCAGCACCGGGGAGCTCTGTGGGTCCCGCAGCTGCCAGGGTGCCTGTGCTGTGCTGAGCTTTGCAGGCTGCTCTCCCCACTGGTTGCCTCCCAGAGCACATTCCCTAGCAACAAATATCTACAAATTCAAAGGTATTTAACGTACTTGGAGTGCCTCGTGTGACCAAGGCGGGAATAGTACCATCTGCAGAAATATCACAGCTATATTGAAAATGATGTTATCTCCAGAAAGATTACCTCCCTCTTGAACCAAGGCTGGAGGAAGCACAGCAGAGTTACACTGACCATTAATGTGGTGAGGTGTCCTCACCTGGAGGAAAGTTTGATGCCTTCTTTTTACTTCTGTTCAGTGAAAAGGAATTAGATCTGCTACAAAAGCCGAAGAAGATGGAACCAAAGAGGAATACTCCTGGGGGGCCATTTTAACACGAATCTCAACTAGAACTAAAATGCATATGCCCTTTGCAGGCCATCCTAAGCTGTGTTATGGAAAGAGATGTTCCTTTGTGCGTTTCCTTGACTTTCAGTCTCTCTGTGCAATAAAACGCACTCAGGAACTTAGTAGCCATTTACCTTCAATGTATCGTCAAAATTCCAGTCTTTCCTGATGGTTTGCAGTGCTTAAGCATGCCTATAACAGACCATTATTTTTGCAGTCATTAAATAATGATGATACTCTGTGCCAGCTTTGTGCTGGCTCTTCTTAGCAAAAGTCAGAGGAATTTTCTGGTAGAGCAACATTTAAGGTGCAGTATCAATAGCAGCTCCAGAGGTAGGTGATTTTCTTTGTGATGTCTCAGCTTGTTTCCTTTCCAGAAAAAAAAAAAAAGGCAAGAGGGGACCACAAAGCTCAACAGATCTTTTGGTACTGCAGTTCCTCTCTGTACATGAACGAGAGACTATTATATTATTTTGCTCTACTAATACAAAAGGAATTTGATGATTTATAACAATGATTTTAATTCTGAAATTCCAGTGAGCAGCTTAATGCTGTGAGTGCATTAGGAAAAAACCCTTCTATTGTCAGGAGGAAATTCGTGTTGCTCTTGTTTAGTCCCTGTTCGTCAGTGATGCTCGCAGACAAGGATACAGCCCACGGGAGTGCGTGCACACTCTGCGGTGATGGGAGCACGCGAGGCTGGGGAGGAAGGGCTGCATCCAGCGGCCTGCTCAGGAAGGAAGGAGCGGTGAGCCGTGTACAACTTTTAGCAGAACAAGAATCAGGAAGCCAGAAAGAAGAATTCAGTAACGATTACTTCAGAAAGTAGTGGCATATGATCTAAGGTCACAACGCATTTACCTTTTTCACTTCAGTTTTCTTCTAAAACCATCTTGTACTTGTCTTTTCTTCACATCTGTGTAATGATGTACAGCTACAGGGCTAACTCGTTCACATTTTGCTATCTTATTGTCTTTGGCAAATATGTCTGAAGGGGCTGCAGGGCTGAAAAGGACTCCTCAGCGAAAGTCATTGTGACAAAGTAACATAAATGAGAAGAATCTTGCACATGTGAATGTTCTTGGAAGATGCATTGCTTTGGCAAGCTGTAATGTGGCTTCGTCTGCCTGAGCTGAGTCGGGAGGCTTTCCATGTCCTTTTGCCTCCTGTATTTTCCCTTTTCTTTGAGTTGCCCAAGTTTATTCTCACTTTTGATTTCAGAATGATTCAGAAGCACCCTGGAGATGCTCTAGCTAATTCTTGAGCTTCCCGTCAGTGAGAGAGAAATTGTGCTTGTAGGGTAAATGGAGACTGCTCTCTGCAAAGTTCTCTCCCACTTGCATTGCTCTGCTTCAGATCTAAGGCACGGCAGTGGGTGCTCTATTTTAGTCTTCTGAACTTCCTGTCATAGTCTATATTTTGCCTAATAGGTTTTTGAGGGAGTGTATTGATTTTGGTATAGAATGACAGTGACCTTTACATGCTGCTGTACGTTATGTCACATTGCAATAACCCCACTGAGTCCCCATAGCCCTGACCCCACATCCAGCTTGTGAATCAAGAGCTGCATATTTTAAAACCCTGCACATTTACTCTTAGTGGGTTGGAGGACTGGAGGGGGAGACCTCAGGTATCTAAATATTCAGCAGCCTTCTACCATTTGCACTGCTCGAAGGTTCAGTATCGAAAGCAGAGATCCACCTCTGACTCTTCCCTGGGTCATGTGCAAGCGGATGCAGCTGTGGAGCCCTGCGAGGAGGCTTGAGAATGTGCTGGAGGTGTGCTGGTTTCAGTGTTTGGTCACAGGACCAAGGTGTCTGTTCACACATTGGTCGCATGGGGTTCTTGCCCTGCCCTTGTGTGATTTATAGCACTGCTCAGGGTGAGTAGAAGTCAACACCTGCACTCTGGTGCCAGTTTTGGGGTTTTCTCATCCTTGCTTCTGTCTGTTCCATGTCCAGGGCTGCTGTTATCCAAACATCAGCAAAGAGGATGTCACTAACAATAGAGAAATCTTGCTCTTGATCTGTAACTGTCCATGAACGAAGGCATCACTCCTGTGGATGTTGAAGAAATGGAGGAGCCAGGATGCACCCTTGCAACAGACCATCATCAAGGCACATGCTCTTCCAGTTTGCTCATTGAAGAGCGCCAAGGGTCAGGCTTTTCACCTCACCACATTATGTTCGATGATTTGTAGTGCTGGAAGCAGAGGGGCCCTGTGTCATAGACAGGAGATAAATCCATCAGAACCATCTTGGTTTGCAGATTCTACTGGACGTCAGCGTGTGCTCAGAAACCTGGTCACAGCAATTCATTCCTGTCTGAAACCAGCATCCTCTTTTTTGGGATGGCCTCAGAGACAGGTTGGTAAAACCCCCAAAATGGTGACTTTCACATACTGGTTTTGTTACATGTTACTGAATAACACAACAAACCCCCTGAAGGCTACTGCACATGGATTTATTGGTCTTGGTATAACTATCAATGTGAAGATGGGTTGTCAGCATAACATATACATGCAGGAAGCTTAGTAATAATTAAGGACTTTCGATTTGAAACAGCACCCTGCAGAGTTTCAAGAGAAACTGGAGACAGTTTCCTCCCCCTCCACCTCCACCAGCTAAGAAATATATATCTATGTACATATCTAGATACATATACTAAATTAAATGGGAAAGAAAAGGAGACATATTGAACAAACACGTGAACTGTGAGAGAGAATCCATATTCATGGCATTAGCTCTGCAATACCAGCTCATCAGCAGGTACTTCAGACTTATTGCTTCCTCCCAGAAATTAAACAAGGAGAGAAAATCCATCCTAATTTACTGTGAGGTACTGAGGGTTAAAAGTTTGGAAATGTCTCGGAGCCTACTAGATCAGAAATGCTGACCTGTGGCTGATAGGTGCTGAGTACATTAAGGGTTTGTTTGGTATGGAAAAGACTTGGGCATTTAGTCAGTCAGTTAACAGGTATATTAACTAATTTGATTATTGATAAACAAGACAGCATTAATACAAAAACAGGTGTAAGCTCTTTTCAAATAACGAAGTTCACCATTTTTCTCTCCGTTGTGGATCTGGCTAGAAATATCTTTTTTTCCCTATTTTTATGGGTTAGAACTAGTCACTATTCCTTTCCTTTCCTGACTGTAACCTTCTCTACCTATTGGCATCACCATAGTCCAAGCTAGCAAGTAAATTATTTATGTTGATTCCTCTATGGTACCAAATACATGTTTTGAGAATCAGTGGGATTATATTTAAAATCCTACAACTGAGGTAGGCTCTTACCTTAGAAATTTTGAGAGTAGTTTATCACAAGAGAAATGCACTGTGGAACAGTGTTTCTACTTCTGTTCTGAGCTTAGTGAAAAATGACCTGGGAATCTCAAGAACTGAATAACTGCTGACAAAACAACTGGATCTTCTGTTGAAGAGGAACTGGCAAAGTCTGGCATTTCTCAAGGCCAATTTTGTTACCTGACATTCTGCCAAAAAGGAGCTGCGAGTGACGAGGTTAAGGGCTCATTCAATGGCTGTGAAATCAGCATCAAACAAACAGCCACAGGGAGTGCCAGGCCATGTTCAATCCCTTGCCTGGAGTCTCCTAATGTTAGGATTACTCTTGACAGACAGAGCAAAGGCTTCTACTGGCCTAGGCGAGCAGGATAAGCAACACAAAACAACTTACTACAAAGCAAGCACGGGGATAGTGATGCAGTGGCAGAAGCTGCTGGTGAGCCTTAGCTACCTTGTAAGCATCTATGTCTTAATTTTCTTTTGTCTGAATCCTCCTTCCTCTCATGAAGAAAAAACAGTTAAGACATAGTCAAAAGCTTTTTCTGAACCCTAGACAAAATAGCAGAGTCAGCTAATTTAATCTGGCTTATAATTATTAAAAATCTGGAATATTTTGTTATGTTTATGTGGTTGTCAACTACCTATGGGATTTGTGACTTATGGGCTACAGTAAAGAAATTGTTCTACCTAATTTCAATGACTTCAGCCGAAACAGTATTTATAGCAACATAAAAAGGTTTCTTCTGCAGGTGACCACGTTGTCTGATGGCCAGGTTACACTGATCACACTTGTTAATTTGAATCACATTCCATAAGATGATGACAAGGCCTCCGTAATTGTAAGGATTGTAAATATGCAAGTAATATTCCATTCACCATTTATCTAACCAAGCCACCTTCAGGTGGTAAGCTGTGTCTTCAACTGCACATTCATGATTTCTCTAAGAGTGCTTGTACTCTTTCCAGAAATATGCATCTTTGCACACCTTCAGCTGTCTGTATCTGAGGTGGACCAACCAACATTGTCAAGCATGCTGAGTTACAGGCAGACTGGATCCCAAGGCAATTAACGTCCTGTGGAGCAGCAGGGTATGTTAGTTAGCCAAATGGCTGGGCCATTATTTATAAGGAGATAAAGGCTGGATTGTCATTTGGCTGTGCAGACATAGCACCCGTGACTCAGCAACATTGAAAAAGTTGGATTTAAGTCCTTATCTGCACTGCACAGGTGAGATATAATTGCCACATGTATAGACGTGCCTGGACTAGTTTTCATCTGTGAAGGCATTGCAATGAGAAATTCAGGGCTTGATATTTGCTGTGTAGTAGAGGCTTACACGGTCATGGCTTTCTCAGTGTGGGTCACTGGACAGAAGCTTTCTCAGGAGAACCTGCAGACTGACGTTGCAGCATAAACACCACACAAATCGGGGTGTGGATTTTAGCTACTTGGTGTAGTGCAGTTATGTCTGTAAAGTCTGGCATGTAGCTAGGATGAGCTGCAGTGGCCTACTGGTGATGGTTTCGTAGCGGTGACTGGCAATGTTAGTTTTTCTGTATATGTGTGTAACTGTTCAAACTGTACTGATTATTGTTTGATAGTGACAGGATGTGTTGTTTTCTCATCTGTCCAGCTCTCTCTATGGTGATCATTTTATTGGAGCAAGTAGGCAAAGCATGTGCTTATATGTATCCTGGCTGTCGTAAAATTGACACCTAAAAAAGTCAGGTGAAGATACAGGTACAAACGTATATACGTACATACAAACAAATATATGGAAGAATTCCCTATATGCTGTAGCAAGCAGGACAATAATAGTCCATTTGGCATCTAGAAGCCAAAATTGAAAAGACTTGAAAATCGGGTAAAGGGTCATGAGGTGATGTGGTTTCCTTGGTCTACAAAAGCAAAAAGGGGCTTGTGTTTTTGAGGAGAAAAGATCAAGCAAAGAATGAGGCAACTTTGGGGTGATAGCTGATAGCCTGGTCTTTTCCCATTAGCTGAATCTCACTCTGGCTTATGCATTCGTAACATTCAGAATTTTGCTTTAACTCTGTGCACACAAAAGAATCTGCTACGGACAGTGGGAAATAACATATGGATCAAGACAAGTAGTAAATAAGGTGTAATGCATTTATTCTGGATCCATCCATTCCACCTACCTACATACCTAAAGCACATATCATTGCAGTAGCTTAGCATCATGTCTTATCCCTGGCATGTTCATGTTTATGTATTTCTGTTCTGTGAAAAAATGAGGCAAATTACAGTGCTTCTTTACATTCCACATATGTTGTATGTTATTTATTCATCTTTTTTGCTCTTACCTCTGAGAAGTATTTCAAATCATCCTGACATCTCATCTATACACAAAGCTAGAAAATTTTGCATTTCCACCAGTTTTACAACCCAGTGAAAACAATTTCTTTCTTTCTTTCTTTTTTTTTTGGTCAGTGCATCATTGCATATTTCTGTCATGTAAGAAAGTATTTTTGCCCATGCAGGCTGACTTTTTGCTTCACGAAACCAGGAGCTGTTCATATCCCTGTGGAGGCAATTGCGTAGGGTCAAAGGTTAAATTTAGATTTTTCTGTGACTGATCCTGTTATAAAGTTAATTTGCAGGATGATATTACCCAGCCTAGCAAGAAGACTGGTCAAAGGGGCAGCAGGAGAACTGACTGAGAGACAGGGACAAGTTTTGAAGTCTAGCTAAGTGGGCTGAATAAAGGCTTTGGTTCAGGGTGGAGGAGCGAGTGGACAGACCACTGCCTGCATGCTGCTCCTCTGAGTTCAGGTGCCTCCTCCACCAGCCTCAGTGCAGAACTGTAGTGGGTCTGCATTTTGCCACATATATTTTTTTTATGATGCAGGAGAGGGAAGATGGTTTTAATATCCCTGAAAGAGGCACAGTTAAATCAGCATCTCAGCAACCCTTCTGGTCTTTTACCCTAACGCATGCTTAGAGACTTCAGCATTGTCTTTCTGAGACCATACAAAATATATGAGGGCTGCCTTTCTCCCACATGCCTCCAAGTTTTGCCATCTGCCCAAAGAATGTAACTGAAAAACTGATGTCCTTTAAATGGCTTATTTTGGGGGTGATCAATGCTTTGTGGCTTGATTTAGTGTTCCATCCTGCCTTGCCCTGCCTGGCATGCAGAGGAAAATGAATGTCTCTATCACCAGTTTAGAAAAGTGTCATGGTTTGGGGGATCTAGGTCAAATTAAGCAGCCAACAGACTCCTTGAGTACCAGGTGCCCAGAGCAGGGTCTTGGTGCACTCTGTTGCAGTCATTCTGGCTGCTTGCCCCACACACTGTGGCCACAAAATTGATTAAAGGCCACTGAAGTCTGTGGGCAGTTTCAGGATGCTTTTGGATGAGCTATCAGGCCCTTGCAGAGCAGAACCGAGGTCTTGTCCAGCTGGCTCCAGGTCAGGTTCTGGGTTGTCTGATGGAGAGAGAAACATCACTGTCCTGAGATGTGAGGAGAGGGGGAGGATGTGAAAGCAATGCTAATTCCTACTTCTGCCTCTTGTCAGGCAAGTGAGAAATGAAATCAAAAGGAGCTGCACAAGGGTCTGGAGAGCTTGTAGTTAAAAAAAATTTAAAAAAAAAATAAATTGAGAGGGACAGATTCAAGCTCTGGGTATGATGGAGTTTTGGGGAGCTGAAATTTCCGAAGGCAGCTCATCTTTTCAATGGTGAATTGCAGGACCTGATATTTTTTTTAGAAAGGAGGAAGGAGGCAGGCTGCTCAGCACTGCAGGAAAGCTAGTGCCTTGTCTGATGTCTCACAGTAAGACACAAGAAAGAGAAGTCTGTGGAGGCTTCTTTTTCAGCTGATCACTGGTGAGCAGACAGGTCATTTCTAATTAGTACTTGTCAAATTAAACCAAGTTAACCAGACCAAGGTGGGAGGTATTATATCAGAAACTGGGCTGTCATTCAGGGCTTTAATTTTCTGGGTCAGCTATAAGGCTATGTTCTGCTATCTTTACCAGACTCTTAAATGCTTTAAAAGAAAATGGGACTTTGCATACAAGCACATATAAAAGCCTTGACTCTGTGGCCTGCCTCCTTCTGAGGGTAACCCTGCGCAGGGCGGGCTTCCTGGCCCAACACTTGGTGTGGGTAGGCCCTGCTCTGTAAGTCCCTTTGTGGTGTTGTGCTCCCTGTCTGTGTGTATTGAGAAGTGAGAGGAAAAATGCGATCCTTTATTCTGTAGGTGTAAGAAGAGTAATTTTTTGTTTGGCTCTTCTGCAGTGTTCACTGGAAGCGGCAGGAGTTGGTAGCTGATATCACTGCATTTCAGAAGTGAGAGTGAAGAATGCTATGTATCCTCAGTGTACCATATTTTGTATTTTTAGATGTTTAATGTTGTGTAAAATTTCACTGATAGAAGCTCTTAATAAGGTATTAAAAAAAGCCTGAAGTAAGATTAGCAATTTGCACCTTTTTAAAAATGAACAGTACTCTTGTTGTTTTGATATATAGCCCCATTATCAATTTGCATCTTTAAAGAGGTGTAACCTTTCTCTGATAACTTCTTCTGCTCTTTTAGTTAGCTGAAAAGATTCAGTTTTACTTTGTCTGTATTGCGCTTTCGTATGCACAGTTAAAGCAAGCCAGTAAAAAACCCCAGATTTTTAAAGAGCTGGAGTGTGATTCAGCTTATTGTAGCCCAAGCTATCAGAGATGACTGGTAATCTTGCTGAAGAGTAGCCCTGCAGGTTATTAAAGAAAAAAAAAGTTAGTTTCTGCGAATATATCAACAAAAATTTCTTCATGCTTGAACAGTCACATACCCATAACCTTCTTATTTATCAAACTGGCTCCAGGGAATAGTACAACCTTCAGCCTGCTATCGTACAATGAACTGTGCCTGTTGGCAAGGCAATCTTGACTGATAATTCCCATCTTCCAGCCTGCCTTACCCTATCTGTTCAAATTGCCTTTCCCCAGCTATAGCACCCAAGGAGGCACCTTCTACTACAACGTCCAGTTGTCACAGGACAGTCCATTTAGACTATTCTCCAGCATCATGGCGTGCCTGGCCTTAGACTTATGGACCCCATACAAATTTTTACGATGTAAATATCATAAACAGGGCCATACTGTTAAACATATGCAAATAATTCCTTTAGCTGGAAGATGCTTGAAACCTTTTATGGCAATGGTTTTATTCTTAACTGTGAAAGTGAAATCTTATCTTATTTTCTTCCTATTTCACCCCCTCACAAATACTTACAGTAAACTTTTTATCAGACCAAAAACTAGCTATGAAGTGCCATTATTTTAATTGTTTTTTCTTCCCTGCAATTAATAGCAATTAACACATGGATGGGAGAGGCTTGCAAATTAGCTCAACTCTTTCTGGGTTTCTGCACAAGCTAACTGAGGTGTGTGCAGGCTGCAAGGTGCTGTGGCAAGGCACACATTAGCATTATCAGGGAGCCGTGCTTGCCCATCTCTCAAGGAGGAGCTGTTCTCTGGCATTAGGGGAAGAAAATGAACCTGAAGGTGACAGTCTGGCTGCTCACAGTGTAAGTCAAGGTTATGGAGAATAATTCTTGATAAGTCTAGCCCAGACCTTGCTGAAATCAGGAGGATTCCAATGGCCTTTAGGCCTCATTAGTAAAGTTAGTCTTCAGCTTTAAAGATGGCTTGTCTTCGAGTTGTTACCAGAAGGTATATGAAGTTTGGCTTCTGTGGGTGGCTGAAATAGGAACCCAAAGAAAAGAAAAAAGCATTGAACTATTGATCATTGACACTTCAGACTGAGGATTTTAGAAGTTTAATGATAATCTTCCCAATTCATACATAGAAGTCATACAAAGTAATATTCCGTAAGAGAGATTCAATTGTCTTCTGCTGAACACATACAATTTAAGTGTCAAACAATAGGACTTTAGCTCCTTTAAATGCAAAATCCTTAATGCAAACTGAACTACAGAGCGGTTGCCGAGTTCTTGTCAAATCTGCTAGCAATTGATTATGTGGGGAAAAGCACAGCACATCATCTATCAGCTCTCTGCATGGGGGAATGATTAGATTCTTTTGATCATTGATAGGGGTATATTAGGTCTCAAAATGA
Organism: Anhinga rufa; assembly: GCA_013400875.1. Classification (NCBI taxonomy): domain Eukaryota; kingdom Metazoa; phylum Chordata; class Aves; order Suliformes; family Anhingidae; genus Anhinga; species Anhinga rufa. The sequence goes on along the minus strand of VZTV01075183.1, from coordinate 10,749 downwards.
ATCCACTCCTCCAGCTTTTAAAGAAGAGAACAGTCACTGCTGACTGAACATTGGTATGTATAGGAAGATCATAAATGTGAAATACAGGGCTGAAGCACAAAAATATTTGAAAAACCAAAATCTTGGTTTTAGTCTCAGCTTGATTTATCTTTGTGCTGCAGGCAGGAGAGCTGTCCCCAGTGGCAATGTTCTTTAGTGGCTTACACGGCCTCTGCACTGGTGAAAGTGTTGTCCTTGAAATCACCAAGGAATATCTTTATTTCAATTTCAGCTTGAGGTTATCATTATAGTACATTTTAAAGATACATTTAATTCCCAGTTCATACATGGAAGTCATACAAATTATTGATTTTTAGCCAGATCATTAAGAATTTTAACACAGGCTGTGGCTACTCAGATAAAAGAGGTTCTATTAAGAGCTTAACAAAGGTTAATTTTGGCATATAATTAACTCATCAGCTAATGAGCTAAAGACAACTTTATCATTTAATTGCTACATCTGGTAAAAAGTTCAAAGAGGAAAAACAACAGCTTTCAACATCTAAGTGCTTAGAGTAGCAGCCGCGCTTATTCCCTCACCCCAATGAAGGTTAAAATCCAGCCCCTCTTACAAATCCCTGTTCTTTGTGTTTCTCATTTCTTTCTTCAGTCTGCTTATGGGAACAATTCCTTCACCCTTGGCTTGCTGTATCTGTTCTCATATGTTGAGGGGTAGTATTTAAAATGAAGATGAGTGATGTATTTGTAAGCAAATTTCTGAAAGTATTCAAATCAAGGGGGTAGGTAAGTCTGGTGGAAGATGACTCTACCCACTTGCTCCCTCCCTGTGTCATTCCTTCAGTCCCCAAGCTTATTCAGTAGCTGCTGAAGGAGCTTGGTAGAGAAAAGGGGAGGCAACATTTCAGTCAGACAAGAGTCCAGGTTGCTGTTATGAAGTAATATGCAGTATGGCAGTCTTCCTCTTGCATAACATGTCAACCTACCGGGAGACTAAGAATTAAATCTAGGAGTTTAGTTAATCTTTGAAGTTAAGGGAAAAACATTTAGTGGGGCAGATGCTCAGCTGCAATGGAGCAGAAGGGTGCCTCAGTGTCAGCAGCAGCTGTCCTATTCTCTTTTGGTAGCTCCTGGGTTTGAGTCACATCTTCCCATCCATTTTCTACACAGCTCATGCAGACTTAACCTGGAGTTGCCTGCGGTACTGAATGGGGGGGCAGAACAAGAATTTAGTGGTGCTTTAGAGGCGGGTGGGATTAGACATGGCACAGGAAAAAAGGAAAAACTGGGCATAAGTGACGTGAAAAGCCCCAAATTGTAAGAAATAGAGGAGTTGTAGGGCTGAGAGGGTAGGGAAGAGGCAGCTGAGGTCTGTCTCTCCTCATGGAAGGGTGAATATTTAAAGGCTGAATGTCCAGGCCACAGTTTGTGATGGGGTTTGAAATTCAGCAGATCTTCTTTCCTTATTCCTTACACCTCCTTCAATGATGAGAAACTTTCCTGCAAACAGGCGCCTCGACAATGACAAACCGAATCCTCATTAAAACAAAGAAAGGTTAAGGGGAAAAAATAACCTATTTAAAATGAGGTAACTCTCCAGTCTTTGAGCTGTAAATTGACAATAGGATTTATATAAATCCATAATTGTATCTCTTTTACCTGCAGTTAGGCTAGTTAATGATGAAAAAAGTATACAGCCTATCGTGAGGTTTTAATGAGGATTCTTTTTGCAGAGTTAAAAAAATCCACCAAATTAAATTCTGCCAATTTACTCCATTGCAAATTGAGCGCCACCCTGTGCGCAAAAAAATCAAGTAGCTTAAATCAGTTACAGCTAAATGTGTAAGTCAGCGTGTGCTTTAGCCTTTAGTCATGAAGAATATATTAGATTTTAAAAATAAATGGCTTTCTGCTGAGTGTTCATTGCAATGGCTTTCTGACTTTTAATTAAATTTTCAGTACTTGTGGGTGCTTCTTCATGTACTTTGTCCACAGAATTCACAGCATCTCTATCATTATGTGCAGTGGAAAACCAGATTGGAGATTATTAAGCTTGTTCATTCCTTTGTTATTCACTAGTACAATACCTAGAGAATTTATTTTTTTTCTCTTGTAAGATAAGAGCAAAGCATTTATTCTACAATAATACCCTATAAGAATGAAGCAAGAATGCATAAACTGAACATGATTAGCAGTAGCTGGTAGCTCGTTACATTTTGCTCATTAGACACTTCTGGTCTCTTTCATTGGTGTTAAATGAACTTAATGTAAATTAATAAGTACAGGTTCATGTCATTTGGAAGAAGCTAGTAAGGAAAAGGGGAAACAGCAGGTGTTGCTGGCCTCAGTGAGGAGTGCTGCTGCCTGTGGCTGCTCCTCATGTGGGATGGCGGGAGCAGTCCCTACGAGGTTGGACATTGCCTTTTTAAACTACGGCACTAGTGGTTTAAGGGACAACTTCATAAAACTGACTGCAGATTGGGAGGGGGAAAAAGAAGCCTAATGCTTGCTGGCTTTTACTGCACCTGTGGGACCCTGGTGCCAGCTCTGGGCATGGAGGGGCTGGGCCTGCAGAGGAGGTGCTGCCCCAGGGCCGGCTTGCTCATGCCTCCCTGCTTGTGCGAGGCAAGCAGAGGCCAGCGCCCATCTCCCCGGGAGCTGGGGAGCACAGCGTGCGTGCTGGCTCACTGCCCGGGGGGCCGGGCCTGTGGGAGTGGCAGCCATGTTGGAGGTGCCACCCGGAGGTGCTCCACTCAAAATGGCGTACCTCGCCAGCCTTCCCTCCCCACCCACCCCTGCTGTGTCTGTGGACTTTCAGAAGAAAAACTTCACTTGGGAGAAGTTAGAATGTGTAATTTTGAAAAGGGTGGCAGTGCAGGGGAGCAGCCCTCTGCCATAGCTTGCCAGACTGGGATTTAATCTGCCACTTCCTCTCACAGGTGTGGGTGAGAGCAGGCTGGGGGCTACCCTGGCCCTTCTCCCCATGCCCCTAGAACTCCCCACCAGCTGGAAACTGGGGACATCACTCTGCCCTGCCTTGGGCCCCCGTCCCACTTGCTGTGGTGGGCTGCTGCAAGCAGCATGTGGTGCTGGAGGAGGGGGTAAGGGCACGGCCATGGGCAGGCTGAGCTTTGTTGCCTTCTGCCGAGATTGGTGGGAACGAGAGCAGGGCCCATGTTGCAAGCTCTGCCTGCAGCCACATGTCCATAACGGAGCTGCGTGGGTGACAGCCTGAATAGGGCAATTGTCTGTGTGTCTAGGAGGGAGATACAGAATCATGGATATGTCACAGGAGGATGCAAAGGTTCAAGAAATATCCTTAGCTCCCCTCTGCCCGTCAGTGCTCATTGAGCGTAACAAAAATGAATGTGGCCGGGCAGTGGTGGACCTATCATGCACTTAATTTCAAGTGTCTCATCACCAATTATCCCCACGTGTATCTGTTCTCTTTACCTGATGGACTAAGATTGACTCTCAGACCTGGGCTTTCTTCCTCCTCTCTCGGCGTCGCTTCCAGCGTGTCATTTTTCCGTTTGTCTGCAGCTGCCACTTTAAAGGCTACGGCCCGGATTGCTTAGTGCTCTGTGTGGCTATTTTGTCTGTAGCCGAGTGCCAGTCCTGGAGGCTAGTATCCCTCCCATCCCCAGTTTGTTTTATTATGGGAGAGCGAAGAGCCCTTTTCCTGGAATTTGGTGTAAACCAATATCACAGGGAGCTAGGCCTGTATAGAGGAGACTTTAATGGAGACTTCAGAGAGGTGTTGGGGGTGGGGACAGTAACGGACGCTTTCTTTTTTAAGTGTAGGAAAATTATAAAATGGCATTGCCCTTGCAGAGTGTTTCTCATTAACCTCTTACGACATTCACTGGAGTTGGCTGGAAAGCAGGGATTATGGTGGGGATGGGAGAGAAGAAATTCGGGAAATTGGTTAGTTTTTGTTTGGTGTCAAAATGAGCTGTGCAATTTTTTGAGTGGGGGAAAAAGGAGACATCCAGAACCAGTCCTTTCCCCCTTCTCTCTCCCTCCTGTCGCTGTTGGTATTCACTCTGGATGTGGCCAAGCCCTGCTCAAATCCCTTCCTGGCCTTGCTCAGAGCGAGTCTTGGGCCAGGGTGTCCCAGGGAGGAGCAGCAGCAGCAAGGTGTCTGGCAGGTTTTTTTGGCGTGGTTCTGTATGGACAAGGGCATGTTGCAGCTGGAGGGGGTTTGTCCCTCTCCACACTGGCAGGATGTAAGCCAGTCATAGGCCGTGCGGGCATGCAAACATAGTGGCCCTGGGGCCCTGTCTGCACCCATCTGTGCTGACATCTGTGGGGCTTTTATCTCTCCTTTTTCAGGTGTTCTGCAGAAATGGGCTCCAGAGCATGTTTTCTATAAAAAAACCCACCAACTTTCCCTTTTGCCTCTGTTTTCCAAGGAAAGGTGTTTTTTAGCAAGAGATCTCAATGCAGTTCTATCCAGAGGTTGCTGCTCTAAGCTGTTAGCTATTAAGCACTTCAAACATGGGGAAACTGCCATTTCTTATGGTTTTCTGGGACAGGGTTGGGTTATCCTTCTGAGGAGAGGTGTTCAGGGAAGGTAAAAGTAGAGGGGGACAAAGACCCAACCTTATTTTTGGTTCCTGTAGGACAGCTTGTGTGGAAGGTATTATTATTACATTTGAGTGCTGCGAGCAAAGTTGCTAGACACCTTAAACATTCTCCAGCAGATCCATGTGAGCTCTCATTTGTACAAATTCTGGTAAAACAAGTTTTCTGACCTAAATCAGTACCAGCCCAGCACTAAGGAGCTGGGTTCTTTATTCGGCAAGGTATCCTCCTTGTCAAAATGCATTTACATAGAGCCCTGCAGCCTATGCACTAATAGCGCCTCCCCCTGCTTCTGCCTCCTAGTGGGCTGTCTGAAGGAGGCTATACATATGTATTAAGTTATTAAGCAGTGGTATGGGTTCTCACAAGTTCAAACGCAGAGCATGCTGTGCCTATGCTCAAACGTCTCCAGGAGGGCCTGGATTAATAGAAATGCAAATGGAGCATCTGCACAAGGCCATATGATTAGAGCCTTCCCCCTCACACCTCAAAGTCAAAAGCAGAAAAACACTGCATGTGAAACACAACCAAAAAAACCTGGTGATATAATATGCAAAGTCTGTTACCAATTTCAACAGCAGTCAGCAAAACATTGAGCCTCACCCCACTTTAAGCACCATTGGCGCTACCTTCTCAAAGGTAAGTGGTTTAATCAGCGTTGAATTGCTTAGGTCTTAGAGTCTGTAGTGATACTTGCCTTTGCCTAGGATTCCAGTGAACTTCAGCTCAGACCTGTCCAGCACAAACACTGCTAACCTGAGCAGAAAAGCTCCTGGTTCGTGCCAGCTTATGCAGAGTTCTTTCCGTACTGATGGAAGGTTTGAATGTGGCATGTGCTAGTAAAATCAGCTAGGGCAGATACACACAGTTAAATTCTGCTTTCAGGAACTGGTATTGTTGTGAAGCTGTATGTAATCACTCTGAGTCTATTTCCTTCCACCTGACAGTAGAATTTGACTCACCTGAGATATATCCTGCTGTGCCAAGGTTTTACATCCTTCTAGGGACACCCATTCAGCCATGGTGTGGGCTAGTGCGGCCTTATCAGATGTTGGCTCCTGTTGCCACAAACGTGGAATAACCAGAAGGCAGCGAAGCTATCATTTTGTGCCCTTGGTCCCAGTCAGATCCGTGAGATGTAATGGGAGAGGGCTAAGTGGTGGAAAAAACTTTTAAAATTTTCCCTTGTGCAATAGCATCACGTTCCTTAGAGACAGTGAACAAGAATGACTCCTCTGTGGAGAGATCTAGACATTTCTGCAGAAAATACAGACTTGTGCCTGTTCAATACCCATACAATAAGGTGTCTTTTTTGTCACTTCCTAGTAGTCTGTCTTTTCTGGAGGTAAATTGTGACAGGTTACTGCAGGCCTCCTCTGGCCAGGATCTTCTGAAGAGAATCTCCACCAAAAACTTTGCTGCATAAAGTCTGTAGGAACAGAGGGACAGATGCTCACCATTTTTTGCCTGCTTGCCAAGTTGATTCCAGCCTTGTAGGGGCATGGCAAAAAGAGAGGTGCTCATGGGGAAGCAGCTTACCTTTATCTCCTACCAATGAGACCAACTTCCCATTGGATGTGGATCTGCTCTTGACACAGTTCAGAACCAGGTATGTGCAGCAAATCTCTTATCCTCAAGCTTTACCCTCACATATCTGTACCAGGGATGTATCTATGCAACCAAACATAGTCATTTACATTTTTGTAGGACTAGATATCGCAAAACCCTTCTTTTTTTTTGCTTCTATACAGTCATCATAGCCACTTGACCAAGAAGCCATCTTGGCTTTGGAAAGGTTCTTGGAATAGGATTACAGCTGTGATTCTAAATTTAAGCCACTATTAGTGATTCTGTCAGAATAAGAAATCAGACTGATCTTTCACACTTTGTGGAGGTTTTATATAGTTTATCCTTGACAGCGACTATCCTGATGTATAGGTTATTCACAGATGCTGATATACTTACTGTCTCTGTGAATGAGGGAGCAAACTCTTGAGCTCTACCATGCCCTAGAATAACACTCATGAGCAGCTGTTGTTGCCTGTACAGTGGGTCTGTTTAATATGTAAAGGGTAAAAACACATCTAGCACTCTGTCTATGATTTTCTGTATGGAAGTGGGGAAACTAACCTGAACATAATGTAACTTGGGTTGTGAAGGACAGTCCCATATATCTGATTCAAATACCTCTCAGTTATATGAACCTTACAGAGCAGCTGGTGATCGTGCTTACTACTTTGAGTGACTTTAACAGCTGAAATATGAATATTGCCCTACAGACACTGCAGTTATTTCTTCAGAAGCAATTGCCATGTTCTCTGGCTTTTTCTGCGCTGCTTGTTATTGTAGTCCATGTTCTGGTCATCTGCCTTGCATTCTGAGAACTCCTTTCATACATCTGTTGCAGCAAACATGCTCTTCCAGCTGCCCTTAGAAAACCTGGAGTATTTGTCCTTGTTCCCCACCTTAGGCTTGTGAGCTGGAAAGCAAGCCAGGAGACAGCCACCTGTAGAACAATATGACCTTTGCTAAACAGCATAGGAAAAGCTGCAGGGTTTTTTTTATTTTTGCAGGCAACTAAAAAAGGGACTCTATTTGTAAGGGAAGTAAAATTTTGTGTTATGTCTTTACACAGTGTACCTGGAAATGTTGAACCTTGTCTTCTTCTTTAACATTCACTGGACAAACGAAACTTTGGGCTAGAATGGGGAATCGGGTGTGATTCTTCTGTTCAGTGTCAGAAAAAGATGACTGTAAGATGAAGCTCACCTTACTGGTTTGATAGGTGTTGGCATTCTGCTTCACAGTTTTCCAGCATATGTAGGCCTTGACTCTTCAAAGACATCACTGAATTTATTTGCATGGTAGTTAATCAACTTTCTTATCTGGTCTCTAACCTTAGAACCAATGGCATGTAAATTCCTAAATAACTGCACACGCCAGGCCTGCACAGACCAAGATAGAGGAAGAATTAATAAAACATACGTATGAGTCTCTGCTGATTTCTCTACACATTAAAGGCAAGTGACTGCCCAGCAGTGACCACATTTGTATACATACTTCTCACATGCCATTAACAGAGTTGACCTCTTTCAGCAGCATACAAAAAGCCAGACTACAGCTACAGGAACCTTTTTATTTCTTTTAGTCAGGTTATGTTATTGGGGCATTTGCAGTTTGGTGGAGGAATGATTAAAGCAAATAGTCCCCTCAGGTTAGATGGGAATCTGACTTCCAGTATATTATGGGCAGGATAAGCATAATACCTATTAGGAGAAGGCGGCCATTCCTGTCCAACCAGTTGCTGCAGTTCCACAGTAAAAAAAAGCAACATGTTTCTGGGAACTTGATGCATTTTGGTTGTAATTTACATGGTTGATTCAAGTAGAAGAAGAATGGAGAAAAAAAAGAATTATTTGAGATACAATACAAATATGCAGTACTTAGGAAAAAAAGTAATTTATTATAACCTTTACAAAGTATTTTTATTTGTTCAGGATGTGATTATGTTCTGAAATAGCACAGCAGTTTAGTGTGGACCAGCAGCTCTGTGTGTCTGCTTTGGTATCTGAAGCAGGATTTTGCTATATATAATTTATTTTAAGTAACAAGTAACTGCCTAGGTGAAACTCTGGCTATTCTGTCACATAGTGTGACCTACA
>VZTV01075179.1:0-11703 GCA_013400875.1 Anhinga rufa | reverse complement strand
AGCAGATTAAATAACATGGTAATAAATTTGTAGGAGAGGTTATTCTTTTTTCTTATGCCTGTCTCATTAAAAATGGTGAAGAGTTAAGGTATTTGGAAAGCTGAACAAAAATGCTGTCTCAGTGGGAAAAAATAAATAGCATAGTGCAAATCTCTCATTCAGTTGCCTACACTTTAGAAACACTACGTCTCTTTTGGAAATTCCTTTGTAATTGTTCTGAAAGTGTTTTTTTATTCTATTTTTCCTTTCAATTCCCTTCCCATCCCCAAAGAAAAATTTTAACAGGTTAAATATTTGTAAAATTTTTGACAGAAACATCTTACCTCAGATACAGCTGAGAATTCCTTGAGAATTTTCAGAAGTCCAGTTCCTGGAAATAACTTTATTCATTTTATCACTGAAGCTGATAAGAATGTGTGTGTTAGTTAAGTTTCATGTTCTGAGTACAGATCAGAATTGTTGGATTAGAAAAAAACTTTTCTAAAGGAGTTAAGTATGATGATTTGTGAAGGAAATAATGAAATCTTAAGATCATAGGATTTTTCTTTGTTGTCATAATTTTTAAATAAGCAAAAGCAGGCTGTTTGATACTCTTAACTAAAAACCCTTGAAATAAGCAGACAGTTTTACAAAGGCACAATTGAACTTGCAATACTGTTTTTTCTTTACTGTTTGCAGGACTTCTTTAATAACAAAATTTGATTATCTACCAGAAGATTATTTTTTTATTTAATGGAGGTAGATTTATTTTTAATCAGACGTTCTCCATACACAAGAAAATTTGGTATAATTGTTGTTTATGCTTAGAATAATTTTAAGGGAAAAAATCTGAAAATACTTAACTAGATGAAAAGTGGAGGCAACTGTGTTTAACCATGTAACTCTCGCTTCTACCACTTTGAACTTCAGAAAACTGGAACAATGAACAGCATGAAGATTGATTCTGGAATGCAGAATCTTTCACCTTTAGGTCACCAATTCAAATTCAGTCAACCCAAGCAGTGACCAAAAATTGTTACCATATGAAAGTTGTTTGTGAACTGTGTGGATTTGAAATTATGATCTCAGTTCATTTTCTTTTTCATAAACATCATCATAAGCAGTGCTTTTGGCAGTCACCCAAAAGAGAAGGTAAGATAAAAGGAGCATGACCTAGTAAACTTTTGACTCCTGGTCATGATCCCTTCAGGTGAACATAGTGGCTGGAGGATTTTAGGTTGCTGATGTGAATTATTCTTATTCTCTGGATGAAGACAGAACTTTAGTTGTTTTTTCTTTAAATATCATACTTTAATTAATTTGAATCTTTAGAGGCAGATACTGACCCAATATGTTAGACTGCCAGTCTCATGGGTGCTCCTGCAGCTTGAATTACATTCAAACCAAAACCATTCATTGAATATAAAAAGAAAACAATTAACTTGCTTTAGTTTTTAAGCAGCTTTACCAAATGATAAACTGATCTTCAGTTTTGTTTGTAGTTTGCCAGGAAAGAACATATTTTGGTAATTGCCAAATGGCTTCTGCCATGTATTCAGACATATATTGCTAGTGTAGTAGCTGTTTTCAGTCACAGGAATATAAAAAGCCTTGAAAAAAACCTGTAAAGGACTTTATTAAAGTATGGTCATTTGCAGAGCATGAAGGATCTTTGCCAGCTGCCAAGCTGCTGAGCTTTAGCTTTGCTGCTGATCTTGAAGAGAAATGTAATATTTGGTCTGAAAAGTATTGTGTTTCCAAGTTTCACAGCTGATGCTGAGACAAAATACAGGGTGCTTAATTAAGCTTTTTCAGTCTGTTGCTTTAACAAGTTTCTTTAGTATAGTGATAGAGCAAAAAACATAAAAATAGCCATTTTGAAAGGTCATTTAAGGTACTGTACAGCAGCTCTTGTCTCGAGAAGAGAATGGTCTACTAGTTCAGACACTGCATGGAGACTCTGGAGAACCATGATAAATTACATAGTCATTCCCATAGGCATCTTGTGTTACTTTGGATAACTAACTTAATTTCTCCATGATGCTGTGCTTCATGAGAAGAATGAGGATAATAGGACTTCTTTTCATCAAAGGAACATTGTGAAGAAAAATTCATTAGTGACTGTAAGGCATTTAGATACTATTTTGCTAGTGACTATGTAAGTACTAAGATAGGTTAAAGTTATCTATCTTCCTGTGTGGTTTTTTTTTTGTTTTGTTTTTTTTAATTTTCTTGTTAAAATGTATAATAGTATTAAGCCCTTGTTTTCATGTTAATCTAGAGCTGTTGGTCATCTTTGTTCAGTAACGGCCAATTTCTTGACTGGAATTCCTGTAAACCTCCCTTAACAGATTTTTATCCCTCTATATTTTCCCTGGGAACTGTAATGCAAGAGAGATTGTAAACAGAACTAGTCCAGTATATCACCACCTTTTTAAGAAAGCCTGGGTCTCCTGCAGCTCTGCTGGCTGGACTGGGTAACTGCCAGTGTTGCATATGAAACAGAAACAAATCTCACCAGGAATCTCCAAGTTCTCAGATGGTGAGCAGGTAGCAGGGTTAGCCCTTAAGGAAGTTTTAATAATACATTTGCTTATTAAAAAAAAATCCTGAGATTGTGACCTTTCTGAAGTAGTTTGTTCTTGCTGGAATTTTGCTTTAATTGCTAATCATTGTGACATGTTTTTGGCAACCTAACCCTTGTGAATCTTTCTGAAGTGTTCTAGGTAAGTCTCCCATGGGACAAAGCAGGTCTTTAATATAGCAGTTTTTAAACTGTAACACTGATGCATTCCTCCATTCCCTAATTGCATCTGGGAAGATCTGGTTCTTCTTGCAGTTAATAAGCTGTTCACCCAGTACTCTAAAATAACAAGACTGGTCACATTAAAGTGCTTTTTCATGGCTCATGTTTTTTTCTCACCCCACTACTCCAAATGAGAGGAATAATTTTATGGAGACCAGCACCATTACTCTTTATCTTTTGTGTGGAAAGATCTTAGGTTTGGTTTATATTGGAAGTGTTCTAAAAGTTAGATGTCACCTTTCTGCCACATTACAACATCATTAAAGCTCAAGACGTTGTTCAGACATGTGGGCATAAGTTTTTTTAGCTTCTGTTCTAATAGCTCCAGGGCAGGCAGTTTTAAATTTGATGGTCTTCTAAGATCACACAAAAGTAGGTCTAAAGAACAGCAGAGGATACTAAACTTTGGGGACCAATTTTATTATTTTTATTTTGATATGAAAATAGTTAAAGTCTTTTATAGGCCAGAAATAAAACTTCAGACCTTCAGCAAATTCAAACCACTAATAAGGAGGTAATCACAGAGTAAGTTTTAGGTACAAACACTGAGGAAAATTTCCCACAGCTCCAGATGATGGTGAGCAAGCCTTGGCCTCCTGGTCCCTCTTTGACACTCTCAGAGCCACCATCCTGCCTCATACATTTGTAGTGTGATGCTATGATCACTTTGCCACCTTCTTGCTCCACATTACATTTTGTTGACCCAACCATAAAGGAAGAGAGAAACTCAAATGCTCAGCTGAAGCCTCACAAGTGCAACCTTTTTGGGTCTTGTGAGGAAAGGGCTCCCACTCAGTGGTATATTCCCCTATTCTGGCCAAGCACTGCTGTTTTGCTTTCTTCATGATCGAGTAACTTAAAGGATTCCCACTGGGGAAACAGGGATCTTTAGAAAGCCATTTCTTCATTCATCTTGATTTTGAAAATTTTGGGTAAAAGACTAAAGGGAAGGTAAACTGTGTACTACTGAAGAAAAAAGTCAACTGATAAACTATTTTAAGAGCTTTTAAACTATTTTAGATTCTTGAAGGTGAAGTAAATTTCACACATTTGAACAATGAGCTAGTAACATCTATGATATAGCCGGGTTTGTAACGGTACAACCCTAAATGTGTATTAAGAATAGATAAAGCTCTTAAATTAATGCCTTGGCTACATTCCAGGGGTTTATAGACAACTTTGCAATGTCCTGTCACCATGGGAATAAGGAATCTTTGCACATGTATGTCCTAACCTGAAGTTTCACTGGTGTTTTTCTAGTCCTCTTTTCTTTCCCTTCTTTCTTGTCTCAGTGACAGCGTTGTTCTGTGAAATAACAGTGCATTGCCAGTGTTGCTGGCATTTTACAATTACTTAAGTCATTAATATCACTCAGAAGTTGAACATCACAGTCCACTTACAGGTCAAATTCCAAAGTTTTTCAAAATTACTGTTATTGCAGTTATAAATGAGGGGTTTAGCTGAAACATCTATCAATTAATATAGTTTATGTTCTTGTAAAGCAGTTAGGATTTATATGAAATAGTTATATCTTCTTCATTGTTTTTGAAACACAGCGAATAGAAGTTACCAGTCTAGTAAATACCACATTTTCTATTTTTTTTACTGTTGCAGTGAGAAAAGCCATTATTTTTTAAAAAGAAGACAGGAATTGTGGCCTCTTTATCTTTTCCTGTGCAGCACAAAAATGTATTCAATTTAATGGAATGCCATAATGCACTCCTAAACTGTCAGATTTCTAAATATGAGCCATACATCATGACAGTGCAGAACAATGTATTTTGTACCAAAGCAGTTCTATTAGAGAAGGTGAAAATATGTTAATCCTACCTCGATCATCAGGGAACCATATGAATTTGCATTACTCTTTTAACCTTGAAGTGAGCAGGTGATAGCATTTTTGAATTTTTTAAGAAAAATCTGTTCAACTACAAACAATATTTTTTGTTATACAATAGTATTAATGAAGTTCATAGACATCAGTAATTATTATTTGCACATATGCAAAATATAAAAATCTCAGAATCTTTTGGTATACCTTTTAAATTTTTTTTCCCAGGGGAATTCTCTGAGGGTTTTCATTTTATTGCTTGTAATTTGTATCCATTTTGAGTTTGAATACTAATTGTTTTATTGTACTCTATAAAGTCTGGATGTAAAACTGCTCAAAGTTTCTGTTGCCCACAGATTGTACTGAAATGCAGGCTAGTGTTGTAAAATCTGGCCATAGATCTATTATACAGATTTATAGATGATTGCATTGAGTTGTCTCAAATGCAATTTCATAGTAAGAACACCTGAAATTACCATTCGAAAATATATTTTAACCTTTCAGGAAATGATCCTGTTAGGTGACCAGCACTAATTGGGTTATTAAGTCCATTTTGGGAGAGGGGTGTGAAGCAAAAAAAAATAGTAAGGTAAGGTGATTACAAGTGTTACAGTGGATAAAATACTTAATTTTTTTGTTGGAATTTATAAATTTGAAGTACTACCAGACAGCTCTCATACCGCAAAATATTAAAGTAGTTAGATTTTGGTAACTGATTGTGAATTAAATGATATCCACTCTTATGTCCTCATCACATGAAACATCTTGGGGAATTTTGACTTGGTTTTTTTGTTTGGTTGGTTTTGTCATGAACATACAGATTACAGAAAAGCTCAAGATAAATATGGCTGTGGTACAGATTTAATATAGTGTAATATCTGCAGAGATTAACTGTGATAAAAAATGAAACAGAAGAGGCTCAGACTCCTATAAGAGTTGAAAGGAAATTTTTCACTTTTGTGCTGTATTGTTGTTATTGTTTGTTGTCTCCAACTGATCTTAAAAAAACCAAGGAAATTGAAATTAGAAACTTGGTAATGGCTGTATGATTAATGACAATGAACTGCAGATCAGTTTTTAAAAATAAGCATGAAACCATTTATACTTTAGATTTAGCTTCAAAATATTAGGTTTGGTTTCTTTTTAATAAGTATGAAGTAATTTATATTTTAGAGTTTCACAAAATTATTTGCTTCTGAAAAGTCCAAGAATGGCACCTTGGAAAATAAAATTTAGTGTTCAGTATGAATAAAATAGTTTTCAGTATGAGTACAATGTGGACTCCATCAAAGATGACCCTCATTGTATGGCTTCAACACCATGATCACATGTGAGTCTGGAGAAACCTCAAACAGGTAGTTTAATTCTACATTGAAAAGTGCTAAATAGCTCCATTATACAGGTGGAAAAGAGAAGGTACAAAGTCCTTGAAAGCACCTGAGTGCTGGGTCCTGCATTCACAATGCAGATGCTAGTGTTAAGAAAGTAAGAAAACAGTTTCCTCTTATTTTCAACAGTGGTTCCACAGATCTCATTTAAAGGAAATTATGGGATAGTGTTGTTTTGGGCACAGAGGAGAACAGGAATATTTTTTCTGTACCCCATTATTACAGAATTACAGAATCACAGAACAGTAAGGCTTGGAAGGGACCTCGAGAGATCATCTTGTCCAACCCCCCTGCGTGAGCAGGCACACCTAGAGCAGGGGGCACAGGGCCGCGTCCAGGCAGGGTTTGAATGTCTCCAGGGAAGGAGACTCCACAGCCTCTCTGGGCAGCCTGTGCCACTGCTCTGGCACCCTCACAGGAAAGAAGTTTTCCCTCATATTCAGGTGGAACTTCCTGTGTTCCAACTTGTGCCCCTTGCCCCTTGCCCTGTCATTGGGCACCACTGAGAAGGGTCCAGCCCCATCCTCCTGACACACACCCTTCAGATATTTATAGGTATTGATGAGATCCCCCCTCAGTCTTCTCTTCTCCAGGCTGAACAAACCCAGGTCTCTCAGCCTTTCCTCTTAAGGGAGATGCTCCAGTCCCCTGACCATCTCTGTGGCTCTCTGCTGGAGTCGCTCAAGCAGCTCCATGTCCTTCTTGAACTGGGGGGCCCAGAACTGGACACAGTACTCCAAATGTAATCTCACTAGGGCAGAGTAGAGGGGCAGGATGACCTCCCTCGACCTGCTGGCCACACTCCTTTTAATGCACCCCAGGATACCATTGGCCTTCTTGGCCACAAGGGCACAGTGCTGGCTCAGGGTCAGCTTGCTGTCCACCAGCACTCCCAGGTCCTTCTCAGCAGAGCCACTTTCCAGCAGGTCAGACCCCAACTGGTGCCTGGGGTTGTTCTTCCCCAGGTGCACGACCTTGCACTTGCTTTTGTTGAATTTCATGAGGTTCTCCTTGGCCCAGCTCTCCAGCCTGTCCAGGTCTCGTTGGATGGCAGCACAGCCTTCTGGTGTATCAGCCACTCCTCCCAGCTTGGTATCATGAGCAATCTTGCTGAGGCTACACTCCATCCCTTCATCCAGGTCATTGATGAATATTGAACTAGGAGGGATCAAGAATATTATGAAATTTCACCCTCTGGTTGTAGAAAGTTAGGAGAAAGGTTCAGGAGAAATTTTCTGGAAGAAAAACTGTTGGACCTTTTTAGCTGAAAACATAGCTCCTTTCCTTCCGCCTTTAATTTGGCACTGTGAGTGTATGTGGGATTGAGATCCAGAAAACCTGTCCAGAGGTAAATGTGCCAGTATTCATGGTTTTTTTTTGAGAAAATAACAGGCTCAGCCTTCTGTTAAAATGGGGTGCTCTGGGTCAGAAATGCTGCTATGGCATTATGCTGTAGCCTGTGAAATGGGAGGGCCACGTTCCGTTCCCTTCTTTAACTGATGAATTTAACTGTTCTTCCTTTCTCTAGGAATATCCTATTTTTTAGACAACAGAGTCATGTTTATGTGTAGTGCCTAATTTTCTTCCTCTCTTGTTGTCTTTCTTTCTTTCACATGATGGATATTCAACAGGAATGACAGAGAGAGACTCCTTTCTGCCACAGATTTCACTAGTATTCAGAAACATACTGGGAGGGAATGTGGGGGGAAAATCACAAATGAAATGCCAACTTAATGGAACGACTAGTACTGATGTGAAAACAAATGATTGAGTTTGTAACATGAGATACTCAGGCTGGAAATTATAAGTTTTCTAGCCACTAGACTAGTGAGATTCTGGAGCAGCCTTTTGATGGGAGTAGTGGGAGACATAATCTGATTTTAAGACAGAGCTTGGTCATTCTTTTGGAAGGAATGACATCACGTGGTCGGCTGACATGGCAGGTGACTGGATACAGTAATCCCAAAGTACCTTTCCACTCCTACCTTCTTAATTAGGAAAATACTTTATATTTTGTTATGTTCTCTGGTTTCTCAGAAACGTTTCACCTGTAATTTGATGGTGGTATTTTTTATTGCTTAAGAGAGGTTGGACATAGAAAAGAATTGTTGAGATTGCAGAAGTCTGGTAATTGATATGTGAACTGGAGATGATGAAATAGCTGCATGTAGGGTAAGAAACAAGGAGGACACTGTTCACATTGAAACGACTGGAAGGGATGCATAAACAATTATGGCAGTTTGTATAGCTGTTTTAATACTGATGTCAAGACTGATAAAGCATAGAGTAAGTGTTGTTTCATTGGATAGCATAAATTTAGAAGGTGAGCTAAGACTTATCCCCAGTTTGTTTACTTTTAAATGAATGTTGCATTTGTTAACCTTTTAGTATCTGTAAATTCTGCATCATTGATACTAAAAGTACATTTGACTGTATTCTGGCTTCACCATTTTTTAATCAAAACACTGTTTTTGTATTCGTGGGAGGACAAATCATGTTGTTGTTTTAGTCTGTAAAAGGAGTACAGTATTGCTTTACATTGGTACTGGTACAGTACCAATGAGTTCAAATTAGATTTAAAAAAAAAAATATATATTATGCCATCAGTGGTTCAAACCCAGAAGACAAATTTATAATCCTTAATAGTAACTGATTCTTATAATGTATTTTAAACAAGTTTTGCTATACTTTGTGTTGCACAAAAACTAGATGCTAAAACATTTTTCTGCTGCAGGTAATAATAGTATAGTTGTATGTAGTGTCTAAGTTTAAGGGACTATTTGGAAGATTGTGTTTATCCTAGCTTTGTTAATGTTACATATCTAACATCTGAAAAGCTCTTCTTTCATATGTTGTGCTGCTAATGACTCAGCACCTTACTGGCAGTGAAACAAAAAGCATGTCATTCATAATCAAGGTGCTAAAATGAAGTTTTGAATCCCATTATAAGGAGGTACTTTGCAACGGGTCATTAACTTGCTTTATGGCATGAAACCTCTGGAGGAGGGTGTGTGAGGTTACAGATTATAAGTAATGACATAATTGCCCGATGATGTAGAAATATGACCAAGGTTTTAAAATGTGGTTTCTCTAAGTGCTTCAGGTGCTGGTTGCCCACTGACTAATGCCCATGGCCTGATTTTCAGCAGTGATTACTGTGGGGAACTGTTCTTTTCAAAGGCTCGGGAAGGAAGATGTGGTGATAGGATACAAGTTCACCTTGCACCGAGTTACTCAGTCAGGCTTCAGGGACACAACAAAGCAGACACATGCCAGACTCCTTGGCAGGAGCATTTACTACAAAATTGAAATGCTACTGGACTTGTAGGCAAATAGCATCTTTGAAAATCATGATTTCAGTTACAAAAACAAAGGAATTGAAAAGTAGAGGCTACTTCTAAAAAATTTGGGTATTAGTATGAATTGCTTATGTACATCTTTTTTTTTTTCTATTATATGTAGTTATTTGAAGCTCAGATAGAAAAGAAAATGGATTTCTCTATTGCTGATCATGGTTAATTTATCAAAAAAGTAGAGCTCTGAAAGGAATTGCTTTTTAAAACATTGTGGGTTTTCAAACGATTTTTCTTCCTTTAACAGATTGATCTGTCATTCTTGAAAGATCAGCAAAATCCCACAAAGACATAGTAGTTTTTGTACAGCTTTTGAACATCATAAAATTGATTCTTTTTGTATGTGAAATTGTGTACATTTAGATGGGTTTTAATAACCTGCATTCATCTACTTACCACTTCTGTTTAACCTTAAAGTAACAACCCAGAAATTTTCCAGGATATATTTTCCAGTGTTTACTTCACTGTGTGTTGTTAATTAGTTTGTTAGTCAGTTGGCAAGGTTAGATTACACAAATATTTGACTCATGGTTACTGTAGCTGTACTTCTTTAAGCTGTTTCTCTTCACCTATCAGACTGAGTAGGGTTATACTGGGGAGTATTATTACTTGAATTGGATACCTGCAGTGAGAATCCAGATGTTAAAAGAAGTGCTAAGGATGATCAGAAGACAGTTTTTCTCACTGCATTATGCTGAACCCATTGTCCCTTGTGGGAAAAAGAATTTTGCAATTGGATTTGTTGCTTTTCAAACTATATAAAAAACCTGAAGTCCTGTCAGCTCTAGCCTTGGCACAATTTGCGAAAGGAGAGGTGTTAACCTCAGTGTCCTGAGCAAATTCTAGTTTGAGTAATTATGTCTCACATCCCTGTCATTCCCCCTGTAGATTCAGTTGGATTAGCTATTCATTTCCTGTCCCAAACCTTTATGTAGCATTTCCATGTGCTCTATAACAGTTTCCACATTTCACCCTAGAGCTAACTGTAATCATCTTTCTTTGTCCATCCCCACATACAGACACAGATAATTGTGAAACTCTTTGCAGGCTCATAGAGAAGCTAGCCAAAGGCCAACTGCATTAGCTAAATTAAGATAAAATTCTAGATCCAGCACAATCTGAATTTAAACCAGGGCATGAAATGGCTTTAGTGGCCTGTGGAATAGGTAATCTCATCCTGTCAGTGGAGAGAGGACAGACATCTAGTCTCATCACTTTAGACATATCCAAATCATTTAATGCAGTTGATCATGAGATAGTACTTTCTTACATGAGAGAGGTAGCAGGATCCAATACACTAAAATGGTTGGCATTCTTTCCAAACAAACACAGCCAACAAGTAGTAAGGGCAGACCACCTTTCTGTTCTTCATTCTGGTGTCCTCCAAGAATCAATTTTATTGCTAACTCTTTTTGGCATCTATACTCAGCTACTGTGTGAATAGGTCAGATGGTATGCTCAAGAAATATGCAGATCATATAAATTTCAACTGCCATTCCAGTTTCACCGTAGTAGCAACTGATTACAAGAAAACAAGACAGAGATGAAGAATAGTTAGTTGAAACTGAACCCAAATGAGGCAGAGGTGGTAGTAGCAAAAAGAAAATGTGTGAATTGGTGAGCTTCCAGGCCTAGTATAGTAGCTTCTGGTGAAAGTTATACATTGGTTTCTGATCAGTGCATTCCATAATTTAGGAGTACTTCTGTATTCTGTGTCAACACTAAAGCTGCCACAGAGTGACACCTGGTAAATAAAACTGTCCATCTTTCCTCTTTGGGTATGATAGTCTACCTCATCCTTCTGGATATTGAATTGGCTGCAGTTATTCATGCATTTACTGCTTCTCTCTTGGATGATAGCAACACAGTATACCTGAGCATAAAGCTCTTACTGGGTAGGGAAAGTTATCTGCTAAAAAAGGTTGCAGCAACTCAGACAACCATCAGACTGCCTTACATTGGCTTTTCAGAGAATTAGGCTTAACTTCAGTCTCCACTCTTATCTTCAAGACTCTCTGGCCTGGGACCAGATATCTAAAAGGCTATCTCAAGCCCCAGTGCTTGATAGCTTCACTGCTGGAAGTTCTCCAGTAGATTTCTTCACAGTAAATGTAAGGCTTATCTGTACGAGGGAGCATACAGCAGTACAGTTTGCATCAAAGCCTCTGAGTTAATTCCCAAGGAATCTGATGACTATCGAAATATTGCCTTATTTCTCTGTGTGATGCAAATTTCTTGGACTTTCCTCCATCTTGATACAGTTACACAGAAACAGCCATAGTAAAACAAAAAGGCACTTTCCACCTTAGGTCTACAGTTACTCTTTCCTCTACTCCTTGAGAAAGG
>VZTV01075167.1:0-13633 GCA_013400875.1 Anhinga rufa | reverse complement strand
TGAGCCTACAGGTTTTCCTGGAGCAGTGCACAAGGTTGAAGTCACTTTGGCTAGAGATGGGATCCAGAAATACTTCTTCTCCTGTGCTTTGGGAACTGCCACATCCCAAATTCATTGCTCTGCTTATAGCATTTTTTTCCTCCAAGAAACATGAGGAACAGCAACAGCAAAATGCTCTCATTTAGGAAACTAGGAAGAAACTTGAAAGAGAAAAAAACCCCTACTCAGAACTAGTGTAAACCAAATTCTTCAGTGAGAGTCCCATCTTTGCTCTGATCCATCCTACCCAGTTAAAGACATTTAACTGTGAGCACTCAGGAATCACTAGGACTTAAGTGATCTTAGGTTTCCTCCATGGTCAAAAGGAGAAAGGAATAGAAATTCATTGTTTATGAAGTTTAATCTCATCTTTCCACAAGTGCTTTTTCCATCAAACATTTTGGCATATTTGTTGAGGGTTTAATCAAAGTGTAATACAACCTATCATATATAAAAAAAACTTTTTTACTTCTTTCACCAGTGGTTACTATTTTCCAATGATAAATCAACATCAGTTACAAAATGTTGATTTTGGGGATAAAACCCACCAACTCATGAGGCAAAACTTAGTGGCTTTCAGAAGCAGAGAATACAAGCTGTTTTTGACATTCACAAACACTGCTGTCCTAAAAAAAGCAAAAGGAAGAGGATTTGTGTTACATGTGAAGTGTAGGATAAGTGCTGCAAGAGTGAGTAAATATGCAGAAAGAGGACAAAGTGTTCATTTAGTTATGGGTCATGGGGCAGGAGTAAAAGCTTAAATAATGGCAATGATAGCACAATGAATGCATTTGTAATAAAGGCTGCATCAATACTAGCAGAGCTTATTTGCAGAGGAATAGAATTTTACTGTTGTGGAAAACATTAGAAAGAAAAAATCACATACAGTGTAGAGAACAAAAAGGAGCATAAATGAATAAGGAGAGAAAGGAACTACCTGGTAAGGTGAACAAACTGCTGCTTTACTCTTGGAGGAACCACCACTACTATAACCAGGTGGACAGAGGTGGTTTGCCTTCCACTGTCCAGAAGTGAAGGCATTTTCTCCACACAGCAGCAAAAGAGGTGTCAGGCCCTGTCTCTCCTACAACATCATAAAGTTTGGACCCACCCAGACTTAGTACGGTAGCATCCCAGTTTCCACTGCATCCGTTGCAAGGTCTTGCGTACTTGCGGTCTACAGCCACATAACCCAGCCACGAGCTATTTGGCTGCTATCAGCTATGGAGTGATTGCAGGCACTACCAGCAACAGTGGAAAAACTGCACATAGCAGCAGTAGCTACAGATATCAGTAGCAATTCCCACATCTAGGTTTAGAAAAAATGCAAACAGAAAAAAAAGGAAAATATTCCTCGTCCCCTGCCCCTGTAGGCTAGGATGCTAACCACATCTGTCTAGCACATTCCTCCACCATTTCACACTAAGATCACTTTGCACATAATGTATCTTCCCCTCTCCTTATCCCTGTCTCATCTCTCCATTACCCTAGTTTTTTCCTCCACCTGCAGAAAAATACACCCTAGCCTCATCACCATCCCTTTATGTACTCTCCCCAGACCCTGTTCCTATACCCTCATCAGGAAACACAGGTGTTGGCATGATTTGTTTCTATCCCACCAGTAATAGAATGGACTGGGAAGCTGTGGCAGCTACAGCTCATTACTCCTGATAAGCTTAGCAGTGTTAATCACTGACTGTCTGATCAGGGTGTTGAGGTGTGGAGGTCAGGATTAGTACCAGATTGCTGCCTGCCTTCCTGGGAAATGTCACCTTGCAGCTCTTGTAAACGCCTGCCGATGGGATCTTTCAAACTTTTTATTAGGGTTTTTATGCCCCCAGTGCTATGTTTAACAGACTAGAAGTAGAATCATAGAATGGTTTGGGTTGGAAGGGACCTTTAGAGGCCATCTAGTCCAACCCCCTTCAGTGAGCAGGGACATCCCCAACCAGACCAGGTTGCTCAGAGCCCCGTCCAACCTGACCTGGAATATTTCTAGTGATGGGATACCTGATGTGTATATTCTGATGTATAGATTCTTGTTCATGAGTACCTAGAAATAAACATCAATAAACACATGCATGCACCCAAATGTGCAGAGGAGAGGCACTGGGGCACTTTAAGCCACTCTAAATCAGGTTTGCTGACGTACTGCCCTCAATCCTATCCTTTTCCACATGGTAGCCTTCCCTGACTTTCATTATCAGTATAGGATAATGACATAGCTCAGGAAAATGGACTGGCCAAAACCTAGCCTGATGGGTTTCTAACTGCATCAGCTCCTTGCATGATATTGCAGAAAATATCAACCTTTATAACAAATCTGCCAGTACCAGCGTGAAGATGAAGGTAGGAACATGAGGCTGGGGGTGAAGGGGAGAGAGCAACTGCAGTAGCTCTGGTTTAGATTAGCTAAAGCACTGTGGAATTGCACTCTTAGAGTGTAGTTAGGGTTGCACAGTGATTTACGGGCATCCTAAAACACACACACTCAGGACCATGTGTGATAATAAATGTGGCAGAAAATCTTGGACAGAAAGAAAAAGTACTGTTAATAAAAGCTTTAGGGAATGACAGTACCTACTCTGTCTGCAAAATATCTAGCACAAAATAGCAGTCAAAAAAATAAAATAAAAAAATTAGCAGGGCTTTAGAACTGAGGAGGTTTGCAAGGGAATGTTCACAGCCTCAGAAAGTTCACAGCCTCTGTGTGTGGAAATAAGGTGTGAGCCCTGCCATCAATTTGAACTGTAGCACAGTTGATCGAATACAACGAACGTGCTCATGTTAAGGCAGCAGAGAGAGAACCAGATGATTCACAGCCCCATGATTTTCATCCTATTAAATGGAAATGAAACATCCCCAGCTGAGGCGCCAGCTCAGGGAGCAATTGTGGCTGTGGCCGTAAAATAGTAATGGGTGAGTGATTTTCCAATTATTCAAACAACCGTGAATGAGAAGGGCTGCCCACCCACTCAGAGTTGCCATGCATGCTGTGGCCACAAGCACACTTCCAGAAGAGTTATTTACAAGCCTTTCTAAGCTCCCTCGTTCAATGCATGTTTAATTTGGAACTTTAGGGCTATGGTATATATGGACTCATCCGGATCTATAACAACTTCTCCCCTCCCCAGAGAAAAAGTTTGATCATACTGGAGACCAACACTGGGGCTCTCTTGACTGAGGTCCAGTCTTCTAGAACCAGTGAAATGTTCATCAAGATCAAGGGAAATTCTTCTATTGTCTTCAACCATCTTTGGAGCAGGCTCTTAATGAAACCATCTGTTCCAATCCATCTTCACAACAGAAAGCACAATTTCAGAGGAAATTTGAGGCCATTGCTGCTCTTTACCTTTTGTTTTTTCACTCTTTACCATCTGCCCTCCCTTACTTAGGTGAGTAATAAGAAGTCCTTAGGTGCCACAGAGAGATTACTGGTGAGGTGCAACCTGGAAGGTGTGAATGATGCTCCATCTTCTGGCTCTTGGCACCTCCATAGAAAGGTCTGTGTTAAATGCTGTGAGGATCCTGTGGGTTTGTGAACACAGCCCGGACCTAAAGCTGTCATACCTGGACAAAGGTGACAAAACAATGGAGTCTTCAGCTCCTGTTGCTGGTCCTACCCCAAGTTACAAACTCTGTCTGCAACCCCAAGTGTCAAGATATCTCCAGGTTACCATGTTTGGAGGGGAAGATGGTGGACTCTTTTTGCCACCTATTATTGGAGGAAGAATTCCCTCCACTAGTCAGGGTGTCCAATTCTTTGGCAGAGGCTGCTGTCATCAATTAGGCAGTCTTTACAGGGATCCAGGGCTCTAGAAGGAATCTGCTCTGCTCTAATAGCTCCAACAAAGCGCCCAAAATCACCTCCTTACTCAGGCATTCCTGGAATTGGTATTGATGTGCCTTCCTCATATGAAAGACACATTTCATGGGATGTGGAGTTTACCAAGGCCGGAAAGACCTTGGATAGAAGTATCACATTTGAACTCTGGGGTAACCAATGTCATGATGAAGTAGAGAAAGCAAACATCACATCTCACCTCACCCCAAGGCAAGCTGTAGGGTGGGGCAAGAAGAGATGACCAGAAGTGACAAAGTAGAAAAGCAATTAATGCATAAAGCAATACCATGGTCTAAGCTGGGTGTTAGGAGAAACTGTGGATATGAAGCATGCACCAGCCCTACCAGGATGGGTGAATATGTGATGGCATAGAAGCAAAAAGTGTGTCCTAAAGCTATTGCTGAGGTGATAAATTCTTAGCAGGAGTGTAGGTACACACACACAAAGGGAAATGCAGGTATTGTAAACCTACCTCTTCGGTTGCATCACCTTGCTGGGTGCAGGGCAGTGCTAAGTCAGTTTTCTATGAATTTTAATGTCTCTTCCTTAAGAAGGTGCTGCCAAAACACAGGTACCTTCAACCAACAGAAACAAGTTGGCACCTCGTGCTGAAATAGGAGAGCTAAACAAAATCAAATCAAATGAGATCAAAACTGTACAGAAACAAAACACCTCCCACAAAGCTTGACCATCTTCAGCTCAAGATTCATATAAGCAGGAGAAATATTGTGACTTCTTTTTCACAGCTCGTTCTACCCTTCTGTCTAGGTGTGGCAAACGTAGTTACTGAAGACTTGTTGCTGCTGTTGCCTTCTATGTATATTCTCCCACCTTTGCTGATTGGATGACACATTAGATTTCTTTTTTTTTCAGATGGAAACATTTCAATTTATCTAGCTGAATGCTTGACTCAAAGCCAACAGGAGTCATTCAATGGGTGAAAAGATTTTCAGCTTTTAATACACCTTCACAGACCATATAGGACTGCTCTGCTAGGCCAACAGACAACCTGTTATATATGAAGGTACTGCATAGATACCGAAATATATATACTGAAATAGTATTGTAGATTTTTGCATAACACATATCATCTGCAGTCAGTGAGAGAGACAACATCTCACCTATCTGAAATCAGTATTTAAGGATGGGATGAATTGTACTTCCAGAGGTGTCAAAATCCTTTGCCATTGACTACTGAGAAGCTAAACAACTTTAGAACGGGCACTGAGATTTTAGATTAATCTACATAAATGAGTGGTATTTTCTTTAAATTCTCAAGGCTTTCTGCTACTTTCACTAGTCAAAGGAGAGCTTTCCCTTCCTCTGATATTCTCTGCAGGATAGCCTGTGAATCAAGCCACGTACTGCTTTACAGACATAAAGTGATAATGTGATTTTTGCTGCATTCCTGGAGCAGGAGGGGCTGTAAATACAGTCCTCTTTGCTTTTTTCCTTGAAACTGCAGTAGTTAAGGCTGTAAGATCTTAGCAGAGAGGAAATGAAGTTCAAGAACACTCAGTAGAATGTGTTTGTCCAGTCACGTCATGTGGGAATAATGCAAAGTTAAACTCTCCCCTGCAGTGGAGACAAAAACGTGTCAAGTTGCGGCATGGACGTACATCCCTGCTGCCAGGAGCATCATCTCTAAATAATGTGTTACTTTAGACCATTCTTAAATCACACTGGCTATTGAAATGACTAGGGTATATAATGTGAACTGAGAGACTCGTGGATATCCTTACCAACAGCAAGAATATTACCTTATTTTTTTCTGCATTAGTGGTCAAAAAAATAAGTTAGGACTGTGACACGAAAATGTGAGTTGTGAGTTGGATCTCACTTCTGACTCTTTTGCATTTGCCTGGAGTAGTGCCTAAAGTGTCAGCTGAGCTTTATTATTTCCATAGCTCCCTTTGACATGGCTAAAACGCAGACAAAGCATGCAAGATCACCACAGAAAACAACAATATAGGGTCCCATTGAAGTGAAAAGGAGTCATATCTACTGCCTTAGATGGTCATAAGAAAGCCCCTGAGTAGTTAATTTCAGAACTAGTGTCGTGGTTTAGCCCGAATCCACAACTAAGCACCACTCAGCCGCTCGCTCACTCCCCCCTGGTGGGATGGGGGAGAGAATCAGAAGACTAAAAGTGAGGAAACTCATGGGCTGAGATAAAGACAGTTTAATAGGGAAAGCAAAAGCCGCGCACACAAGCAAAGCAAAACAAGGCATTCATTCACTGCTTCCCATGGGCAGGCAGGTGTTCAGCCATCTCCAGGAAAGCAGGGCTCCATCACGTGTAACGGTTCCTTGGGAAGACGAATGCCATCACTCCCAATGTCCCCCCCTTCCTTCTTCTTCCCCCAGCTTTATATACTGAGCTTGACATCATATGGTGTGGAATATCCCTTGGGTCAGTTGGGGTCACTGTCCCGGCCGTGTCCCCTCCCAGCTTCCCGTGCACCCGGCACAGCACGGGGAGCTGAAACAGTCCTTGACTGGTGTAAGCGCTGCTGAGCAACAACTAAACCATCTCCGCATTATCACCACTGCTTCAGCACAAATCCAAAACACAGCCCCACACGAGCTACTGCGAAGAAAATTAACTCTATCCCAGCTGAAACCAGGACAACTAGTCAGATCCTTTTCAGGGTCCTAAGTGAAGAAGGAAATGCTTTTGCAGCCTGGTTGGTTAGAAAAGTGGATGAAAGATTCTTAATGTGTTTTTACTGTATACTCAAACTTGGCTCAAATCTGCACAAATCTTACCTAAGACCCTCATTCAGCCAGTACATTTCTGTTTTCTGTTTACTGTGATCCTCTGTTAGGTCTGCTAACCTGCTTTCTACTGCCATGCATTGAAGCAATCTTTCTTTAAAGCTAATAATAAAATAAATGTGAGGATAACAATGCAAAGATTGTTGTATTAAAACCCAAAAATTCTTGTTGTTGACCTTTTGCAGTTAACTTGAAAAGCATAATGAAGTTAATATGACGTCAACAGTTAGCTTTGAAAATCCAGCTGGGATCTAAGGATAACAGATCAAAACCGTCACTGAAATCACTGGCACAATACTGCCAGCAAACAAGCTGACCTAATATTTACAGGTCATTTTAAACAATAATGATGGCCTGATTCTCCCCTCCCAATATGATCCCTTTGCACCTAGGTTGCATGGCAAATATCCTAGATATTAGCCATATGTCTCCATCTGACATAAACCTTCTGCTAGTGGCTAGCTGGCATAATTGGATGATATATCACCTTCAGCTGCTGGATGTGGCAGAAAGATACATGAAGACATGTGAGATAAGACGGTCACAGGCAGAGCTCACCAGATAAATGAATGGTTCCTTGAGGACCTTTACTAGCTAGTATAAGTCAGTTGTCCCAAGGGAGACAGAGCATTTACAAAAGCCACAAACGTAAGAACCTTCAGAATAAAACATCACACATAAAGGCTTTGATATGAAAGTGTTTACATCCCATGACTGGAGTCTGGGCTTTTAATTTACTGGGCCTGGTCAGACCAAGCAGAGCTGCTGGAGGTCTGCATGCTTGCAAAGAGTCCCCCAACTTTCCCTCAAATAAAATATCCAAACTTATTCATTGTGGCTTGTATCTACTAACATGGGTTCTGATAATGATATTTTAACTACAGCTAATAGCAAATGAACAGATACTGGGTCATATAAGTCCCTGGGTGCATAAAGACATCAGAAAAGTGGAAGTGCCTTTTATCTATTTGCAATTCATGGCAAAGAAAACTTTACGAGATTAAAACTGAAAGGCACAACTGGTAATTTTTTTTGCTTGCTGAAGCAAAAATGCCACAGTAGGGCAAGTAAATGTGTTGTACGCTGCCTATCCTGAAAATCATGACAGCAGAGAGGGGATTTGGACTGATTTTTTTTTTTCTAAAGTGTCTCAGGAGTTTATTCTTTGCAATAAGGACTACACTCAAGAGCATTAACAAGGCCTAAGCAGATGTTAACATCACTGTAATTTCCTTCTATGTTTTAGCTGTTGTCAAGATGTCGAAAGCAGGTGGAATGGGGTAAGCTACTTTGAATTGGATGACCCAAAACGTCCAAAATTTTAAAAGAAAACAGGACATCTTGACAAATATATCTTCCGGTCAAATATAACTATGACTCAGTAGAAAGATTTAATTAATTTTTTAAGCAAGATTGGACATCCTTAGAGGACGTTTTGGAAATGTACTTCAACAATCCATGAAATACATTCAGAAACTCAGCTGCAGTGGTGGAATAAAGCATTGGCAATTATACTGAGGCTTGAAAAAGATACAGACTAGGTAAATAGTATGAATGTAATTTTCATCAATTTATTCACTATGCACTAGAAAGGTATTTCAAAAATAAAGAGAAATTATTTAAAATTAGTCTTTAGGTATGGATTTAGGCAACAGAAATGTGTTACCTTAGTCCAACTAACTAAACATTGCATGAATTTTGGTTGTAATGAGCATATGGAGATCCCAGAAACAGCACTAGAATTAAGGGTGTTCAACACCTCTGAAAACTAGATCATTTTAATGGTGTGCTAAATATAGGAATATGTGCCTAGCTTTGTACATCGCTGTTGAAAAGTTTGGCCGCGGGTCATAACTGCTTATGCAAAATGCATTCCAACTTTAAAACACCCACAACAATGGGTTTTAATGACAAAGATAAATAACTGACTTGATCTAAACTCACAGGGCTCACCATTTATTTCTAAACTGCACTGACTTGGACACTTAAGTATGAAAGAAGGTGCAATTAGGTCTGCATATTTTAAAATCCTAATCTTAATGAAGGTAGGAGTTAATATGTAACTACCTACAAATGAGGGGAGAAGAGGGCAACAGTTCTCAGGTGTTAAGCAACAGTTTTCCCTCTATGTTTTGAGACTAGAAGATGATGATGAAAGTGGACGCTAGAGTGGAATGAAAAGAGAAAGTAGCGAGGATTTATTAAGTAAAAACATTGAAAGCACAAATACATCTGGTTCGTCACCATCTGAAACAGAATGAAGTATAGGGCAAAGCTTGCTCTGAAAGATAAAACACATGCTAAGAATTATGTTAAACCTTACCCTTTGATAATGTTATCTGACACGCAGAATCTGTGGTGCATCACTCTGCCCTTCCCAGACATTGCCCTTTATTTTGTAGAGCATCAAATCTCTTTGACTATGTCATCATAAGGATTTTCCCCTGGCTGAAGCCAACAGAAGGCCTGAGTCTTGCAGTAAAAAGGGAATAAAAGGAAATCTAGATAAAAAAGCAGGAAGAGGCAGGGTACAGAGTGGGAAGAACAGATGAAACAAAAAAGTAGAAAAGGACTTAGGTGAGGAGTGACCTTTTCCACGTTTCCAGGGCTGCAGCACTGCAGGGCAGATGCTAAACTACTGTCAGGCTGATAGAGAGAGACCCAGATTCAGCCTCTTGTACTTCACAAGGATCCCCAAAGGTAGGACCCCTCTATAATTGGTGGAGACCATCCCACAACGTGAATAATAAGGAGATGCCTATAGAAGAGGTACTTCTCTTCCTTTGCTAGTTTTGAGAACAGAAGTGTATTCATGTGGCAGAGTTCAGCACTGATTAGTGAGGCATGGACCATGACTTTTTGAATATAGGTAGTTGTCAATACTGAGACATCCTGAAAGGATTCAGAGGCTTTCAAGGCAGGGTTGGTGTCTCTTTTCTCACTACCGTCTTGTATACTGAGGGCTAAAGTGTCACAAGTAGCTACCAGAAGGTGACAATCATCTGTTTGGTGAGGGGAGGAAGAATACTCTTGTCCTGCCACAACTGGCAGACTCATTCCAACTAGCAAGTCTGAGACAAGGAAAATCTAGTACAAGGCTTAATATTGCTCAGCTGGGAGGAAGAGGCACTTTCAGATGGTGATTCAGCACTGAAGAGGTTGCTGTGTGCTGGAGATGTCTGTCTCTCACTGTGGCAGGAGAGGATCCCAGAGTGAGTGGCCTTCAGAATGATGTGCCACACAAAGTTAGATGGGAGCAGTCCTGTATGCGCTCTCTGGGGTTGCACTTGGTCAGCTCACCACCACTACAGAGGCAGAGAAATACCGAGAAAATCCAGCAAAGCAATGTTTGAGACAATGCTTGCTGTAAAGTCAAATAATCTAAAGAAAGAATACAGACAAAGAGGTTTTTTTAACTTTTAGGTGATCTCTCCCTAAGGGAGCTGAAAGCAAAAGACAGATAGATGCTCAGTGGGCAGCAGACACTGAGCTCCATGTTGCCATGACTACGCTGCTACCCAGGGGAGATGCCTGTATCCACACAAGGTGGATTTTTACTGCTGGACAGACTTCACAGTCTCACAAAAACCTACACCTGGAAATGAGCCAGAACCTCCCTTCGGTAGATCTTGTCTTCTCCGACATGTTCCCAGCTTGATATCCAAGGTGGTAACCATCCCAGCTGAGTTTCAAGCAACATTTTTTTGAAAATAATTCATTAAAGATCTGTAAATTGGCCCTACTACCCCAGATTGGCTGAGATCCTTAAGGAAACATCTGATAGTTATGTGGGTAACATCAGTGCTAAAGCAGAAGCAAAGCACAGATGCCTGAGGGATCAGGAGCACCAAGAGAAGAAATCCAGAGAAGTGCAATCCTGTGGGAGCACATACTCCCACCCCTGAGTCCCCACAAAATCCCACATCTCTTTGGTGAGAGCTTTGGTATTCCACTGTTTCCAGTTATGACATTTTGTCAGAACCACTCCATGTGCAGCGAGCTGCTGATAGAAAACTTGAAACAGAGCAAACTAGTAGAGAAAATAAAATTTTCTTTTAGGTCTGAATTGTTGCTGGCTGACACTATGTAGAGCAAGACACACCAGTGGCAACTAGGCAACTAGGACCCACACTGCAACCAAGTGGGGTAACATTCTGCAGCAAAAAGATATTTAGAACGAGCCTGAGAAAAAGCTAAGCTCATTGTTCTTCCCTTGTTTTTGTCATACACATAATAGTTCCATAAACTGACAATTTTTTGTACAGATATTACATCTTTATGTGCGTTCTATTTGAAGGCAGTGAGGGACATAGAAATCAATCTGAGAAGTTAATTTTAGACTTAAAAGTCCAGGTTCATTTTATAGAAATTCCCAAGTGGAGTCCTCTTTCTTACTGTCAGGAAATTATGACAAATGATGCAAGGTAATCTTAATATCAGGACAAAATGTAGGCAGTTATAAGTCTTTTGAAATTATGGTGAGATTTCCATAAATCTTGGGCCAGACTTTTTTCAGAGCACTATGCTTAGGAGAATAAAATCATACTGTGTATCTTGAAAAGGGACAGCAGAGTGTAATTAGGCTTATCTGAAAAAAGGCATATGTATGAAAAATGTCAGCAGTCAAACAAATATATTGTGTGGCACTGCATTTTTTGTGATTGAGTGGTTAATTCTATAGGAGAAATACAATTCTGATGCCAACATGGGAATTACACAGATCTACCCTGCTGGAACAGATCACAGATCTGTCAGAGATGGTTTCCTTTGACTGGAAAATGAATGGTTTAAGGGAAAAGTGAACACATTTAAACATCTATCAAGGGATCAGAGTGACATTTGCATTTCAGCTTTCATTTTAACCAAAATGATCCATGTTTGGATGTTGTAAATGTTCCTATTCAGTAAAATAAGTGCTTAAAACAAAACATATAATATAGCCTTTTAGGAATGACCTTTCAGTCCTGGTCTCCATAAAAACCCAAACAACAGCAGTCCAACAAATAAATAAAACCCAAATGGCTGATAAAATAAATCCATCCATAGGAATTTAAGATTCAGTCCTCGTCAGAGAGCACCAGGAAAAGCAAGATTTTTGAAAGCCGCTAATTATATTCAGAGCATAGCACATTCTGAAATTCAGCCTTCTTCAAGGTATATCTAGCTGAGCACCTAATACCTGAAGCACCTGCAATAATTAATTGCTTTTCCAAAACCTGGACTAGGACCCAGATTCCAGTATTTGCTCAAAGTCAGGACAGCAATATCTGGTCCTTTAATGAGATTTCTTTGTCATGCAACACTCTTCTGAGATGCATGAAGGGGATGTAATATACACTTTTCAGAGTGGTACTGAAACTTACACTGAGTTTGGAAAGCTTCCAGCAGTATTTTAGATGCTGTCACAGTACAAACAAATCCAACAGTAACAAAACTTGTTTGCTATTAGATCTATTTTTTAAAATAAATGTGGAGGAAAAATTGTCAGCAAATTGGACCATCTGAGGCTTTTTACTTTCCTGCTGATTTATAGCTATAACGCCCCTGCAAATTTTAAGCTAGTATCAAATCCCTACAGAATCTTTATCCGTCTTAAACCAAATAATTGTCTTCTGCTGTAATACCAGTTTTCCTGTGCCTCTAGGCTTCTGGGCTTTGATAGAAAGTTCTTTTGGATGCTAATTTATTTGGTTATATTACAGTGAGATAAATCTGTTTGCAGCCAGTTTCTGGTAGGGCAAAGGAATATAAAACCACATCACCAGTGTATATTCCAATATGAAAATTAGAAACAGAAAGAGGAAATTACAGCAAAATGGTCCTCCTGAATATATGGGATCCCCCCAAGTAACAGGATTATTCACTCTATATGGCCATGCTAAGGGCTACAAAGGACAGTGAAGATTAAAGGGTAGGCCAGGGAGGCTCAGGAGATCAGATGTATTCTTCAGCAGTTGCAGCTCTCTGAAAATTTGGCACCTTGCAAAAGTGGTTATCTGGACTCTCAATAGCTGATGTAGAGAAATGAGCACCTCAGGAGGATTTGCTTCTCGTCCTAGGGCAGAGGTCTGTGATAGGTAGATAATTGTTCTTCAGAAAAATAGATCCAGCTAATGCTGCTGTTCCAATTTCTAGCTTGTTTTTCATTCAGCTTTAGTTTACACGTTATTTAAATATTCCTTTCCATGAAGAAGCTAGCAGTGGGCCAAAACCCCACTTGTAGCTCAGCTGTCACAGCACCTGGGCTGGAAGCAGGACACCAGACCCCATCTGTTTCCAGACTTTTGTCTTCCCCCTGGCTCTTCAGGTATCTCTGCAGCTTTCAAGGCTGAAATAGCAGCTACATCCTTTCTTTTTCTTTTACAATCTGTTGGAGAAATAGCTTCATTGGTAGGGTTATGAGTTTTACAGCTTTAGTTGGCTTCTTTGTGTTTATATGTACGGAAGTAAACTTACCTGCTCTTTGCGTAAGCAAAGATGATCAGTGCAAAACAAGGGTATTAATTTGCAGGTCTCAAAAGTTTTTCTTCTGTACCACACTTCTGCATGACTAACAAATTGCAGATTGATATAGCCATCCTTACATTGATTAGTAAACTTGATTTTTAAGCTCAGGTATTTGCCCACAGATGTAGACAGGTTCCTACTTTTAAAAATCTGTCTTCAAGCAGCCTAAATTCTGCTGACACAGGAACTTAAACGCCAAATTCCCATGGACCTGCCAACAAAGGATAATTAAACCCTTCAAGTTACCACTGTGAATTCAGACCAGGGCAGTGACACTGACATCCTTGCTCCTGCCTGGTTGGAAAAGGGTTTTGTCTAGACTAAAAAAAAGAGACAGCTAGACTAGTATAAGCAGTAAAATATCCATATCAAGAAGAATTAGGAACCAAATCCTTAAAACTAACTGGGTGTCTGGCTCATAATAGTCCATTTAGGTATTGGCTTTTTGCTCTCTTTGGAAAATAA
>VZTV01075153.1:208-18334 GCA_013400875.1 Anhinga rufa | reverse complement strand
CAGCAGACTACAAACCCCAACACAGTATGTCAGGGCTGCTTGGAGAGACAGAAAGCCTAACACATTCTGGCCAAGTTTTGTCCATGGGTTGCTACAGTCTGCTGCATGATGTGCTTACTCTAAATCTGAAATAGTTCACAAAGACAGGTTCTACATGAGCAAGTAACATGGTGCGGCAGCAGCAGTGCAGTAGAGGAAAGCACTCAGTGCAGAGGACCCAATGTCTACACTACACACATTTTAGAGGTTTTGGAAGACAAGTACAGGTGTGAATGACTGGAAATTCCTCAATCCTTCCATACATTAAAGGAAACATGATTATAAGCAAAAGAGACAATTGGAAAAAAGAAACTGCCAGAAAAAATGCCTATGGCCAAATTATTTTTCTTTTTTTTTTTCCTTTGGATTATAGTTCTGCATGAACCAGGCACCAGCAAAGGCATTTTTTTCAATGTCAAATTGGGTTGAAACAGACCATTTTGATAAAAACCCAGGGAGAAAGATTTGTCTTTCAGCGGGTAGCCTGGAACTGTCAAGAGTGGTACCAAGGCCACCCAACTGGTCATTTAACCATCATCACCTCTTCCTTCATGATTGTTTCTTACTTTTACTTGCTCCATCTTGTTCTTCATCTTGACTGTGAGCTCCTTAAGACAAGATCTATTTCTACATATGTGAGAACTTTCTTGTTTGGGTTTTAAATATGACATAGTGGGGCTTTTGGATGCTGCCCCAAGGCAAACAGTAAACAACAACAAAACTAACTGTAATCATATTTAATATCCTGAGCTTCCGTTACATTTTCAGCCTGCTCCTGCTCCCTGTTTTCAAAGCAGTTGACCACCTTGGGATATGAATGAATACGTAGCCATTTCCTGCTTCTGTAGATTCTGTTTGTCATGCTTGTAAAAATCCTTTATGCAGTGGTCATACATGGGTGAACTCCAAATGGACAGAAAAGCCAGAGAAACTGCTATCTTATTCAGGCATATACGTATCTGTAGTTATAAAACTTGAACTGAAATTTGACAGTTGTGAGATTTTCTAACATTAGTATGGGACAAATAGGCTGTGCCTTCACTGTGGGGTAAGTGTGCTTTGTGGCACGTCCCACGTCCTGGTCCACCAACATGCTGAACATAGGACCTGCTGAAGCAGATTGCAAGTCCCCACTGGGCTGCTAATCCTGGCTAGCTCTGTATGAAAAGCAAGGTACAGCAGGGAACAAGAGGCAGGTACGGTGTGTTCCCATGTCCCTGGCAGTCTCCCAGCTCTATCCTGGCATAAGTGTGTACTCCTAGATTGAGACATTGGAAAGACAATCACAGCCCAATTAATAATATATGGTGAAAAGCATGTAATTGATGGTGGCAGGTAAACATGAAATTCTCAGCAAAGCTGAGGCACTTTCTGAAACAGAATCTGGCCTGTTCCTGGGTTATAAATGTGTATGTGTGGAAGAGCTGTCTGACAGAAAGGGAGTTCTGGGGAGGGAGGGAAGAATTTTATAGCTTCAAGAGGAGGGTTTGGGGTTTTTTTGTGCGCACACATGTGTGTGTAAGTGTTCTTTTTAAGTGTCATTTGAGAGAAGTAGTAGGAGGACATTTGTAAAGGAAGACCAGAGCATATTTAATTGTTCCATTCCCACACTCGATTGTCTGGGCATGACAGATGGAACATGAGCCTTATGTCTCTAATTTGATACTTTGAAAGTCCCTCATTCTCTTTTTGCCCAAGGCAGACTTCTATTCTCCTATTAAAGTTCCTCTAAAACTAACTAAGCTTAATCCAGCTTCCACTGAAGTCAGTGGGAGTTTTTAAATTGATTTTACTGGGAACAGAAATAGGCCTCTAGGATACATCCTTGCATTATTTCTTTTTTTGTCAGATCATGTCATCGTAAGTACCTCTGGATTCTTGAGGAAGTGGCATGGGAGATAGGTAAAGAGTTTCACTTCCCAGAAAATCTCTCATTTCTTTCCAAATCTAGAATGGGTTGGGAAAAAAACCTGGAAGACAACTCCAAATCTCTCCTATGGCCCAAATGAGTTAGCACATTGTTTTGTTTAAACCCCCATTGGCATATGCCTACATATTAAACCCAGTTTGCCACTATAAATATGTTATATATAAAGTACCAATCGGGAAACTTTTGCTAGAGGCTCCCAAAAGTTTTTTGTCAAAAATTTCCAACCATTCCTAAGTGGTGGGAATCTGCTGGTGCAACATTACAGAGAAAGCTCTGACAGTTATGTGGAACAGGTTTGAGCAGCATTGGTTGCCAGCAGCATGTCTTTGTTATTGTTCCCACTTGTTCTCAACATTCCTTAAGTTGCCCTGGCACTGGCAATGTGTAAGTTAAAAAATACCTTTAAAGAAAAGCTTAGTGCTTGAGTGGATTTAAATGGTTTTTAAATGTGATCCCACATTGCATGGGTAAACTGTGCTAGCTATTTTCCAGCAAGATTTTGGTTAAAGCCTAGATCTGGCTATCAGCACTTGAAGTGCCTTAGGGACAGGGCCTCAAAATAGAACTACTATATATAACCAGATGGTGACAAAACTGTAAACATTTGGGGGAGTCATGAAGCAGAATGTCCTTTCCAGTCCTCCACACACCGAAGCAAGTCACTTGTTTTTGGCATCCTACAGACCCTCTTCTACCCGATAAAGCTACCCAAATAAAGCCCATAACAATGGCCTGTGTGATACGCTGATGTTACCCCCAGTTTTTAATTCCTTGCTTCCTGGATAGGGCAATGCAGTGTGTTAACAACCAGGACATCTCCCCTGGTTCTGGTTTTGTCATGCAGGTATGTACGGTCTGCTTCCAAATGTGTATTTGGACCAACAGGGCTAAAAATACAGAAACCAAAAGAGACGCAATCATGTGGTGCACACAAAGCACCAAAGTACCTACTTACTTTTCAAAATTATACATCCTTATATTCTCCAGGGCACAGTCCTATTTAGGTGTCATTGCCATGTGCAGCTCAGCTGTGGGTTGTTTGAGGAAAAGACCCTTTACTGTTTCAGTGAGGTATTCAGCAGATAAATCCTTGGAATATTTTCCTAAATATATAAATGCGCGGGACGTTTTATATAGTTATTCCCTGCTGCTATCCTCCGTGTTTTCACTGTAACTTTTTTATTATTTATACACACTGTAATCAGTCTTTCTGTCAGAGATTTTCAAAGTGGAAAACAATCAACATTTTGCTTGGACTATTTTTGGGATGTTAGAAAAGAAACAGTTATATTATTTAGCAAGGGGTAGCCTGTCAAACTCCTGAGCCTGGTCTGGTAGCATACTTGCTTTGCTCATGAATAGTACCTACACCAGTATGCTTTGTTTACAGAATGAACTGTTCTGGAATGAATAGCTGAAATCTACTCAGGTACAATAAAAGTCCTATTGCTTTCTAATAGGAGATGTTGCTGAAGTTGCTGTAAATTCCAATGGGAGTTCAATATCTGGAGTGTCTTCATGATCTGGCTTCTAATTTGGAACCTGAATTACATTTAGTATCCATTTAAAGCCTAGGTTGTTTTGAAGTTTGTCCACCCAGTTTTATCATGCAGTGCCTGCTTTTTCTTTGCAATTACTCAGAATCCACCAAACTGTACTAAAATTGCAGGACATGGGTATGCCAATTAGCAGCAGCCTAATGCTTCTATTTACAGGGGGAAATCAGGTGTGTATTCCTGCAATTTTTCACAGAAACTTACTTGTATGAATTAGAGTGGTTTGTTTATTACTTTCACCTCAAATATTTTCTTTAAACAGTTCCATAACATGATGGAGGTAAGACTTGGGTACAAGTGGTGAATTCTGAATGGCCCAGGATTCCTCTGAATGATTGCAAGGGAAGATGTTTCTCTGCACTGCAGTTGCCTTCTGTGCTACTGTGGCTGCCCCACAAAAAAAGAGGCTCTAGTGTTATGTGAAATACAACACAGAGCAATAAACCTTAATTAAAACTACTTTCAGTGCCATTCAGAATGTTGGTTATCATGATAAAGACCATCTAAGGTCTTGTCTCACTAGACGGAGTCCTGATACAAATGCCAGTGCAGCGGAAAGGAAACTTTGGCCATCTCACCCTACCAACCTACTGCACTGCTCCTGCTGCTGGCTGCCAGGTAAAACCCTGAAGGCACAGCAGCAAGCTACTTCCACTGATGGCTCATACCTCTGAAACCCATTTCTGACACTTCTCCAAAAGCCATACCTGATAAACTTTTAGTTTGCAACTTACCAATTAATTCATACAGGTGAACTATTTACATTTTTTTGCAGTACAACTTCCAAGGCATTAAATCCCCTTATTGTAGAAATATATGTATATTTACTTTGTGGATGTAGCAGGATTTTATTTAATGCAGGTTAGCTATCCCGATGCTCTGATATGTTAGACAGTGATGTTGCTATAGAGAGCTCAACAGTTACATCTGAGGAAAGCTTCCCATATTTCACATGGTTTTGTGAGGAAAGGAAATAAATTAAGATTAAATATAGACTAGTAAAGGGAAAGAAAATGGTTGATTAAATGCAGCTTTCTCAATTTTGTGCCCTAGGGGAGAATAGGCAGTCACTCAAGACAGAGAGGAAATAGAGTTTCAGAGAATATTTGGATTTACAGTGCAATTAGCTGACAGAACTTAATGCCACCCTATATTGCTAAAGGCATAAAGCTGGAAAAAATGTATTCTGGCTGTCTATGGCAGCTATTATTTTCATCATGTCAGTTGGGTAATTGGATAGTTTTATACGCATACTTTTGTCCTTTTCTTTCATAGTTTTGGCACAGATCGAGATTCACTTCCCTTTGCAAATCTGAGACTAGCATTCAGAATGGATGTTATCATCCATTTATGCTTCAGGAAAACATTCTCCTACCTAATATATGGGCAACATCCACGTGACTTGTACCCCATTGTCAACATTATTTGCTGCATCAGTGAGCTTGTTCAATTCAGGAATAACAAGGCAGATGTTTGGGCCCAACCCATGCCCTGTTGTGGCAAACTGTCTCTGTCTGGCAGTGCAGCTGGATGTGCAAAACTGCACCCTCCCCAAGAATGAATCAGTGAGGCTGATGGCATTGTGATAAAAAAACCTGTGTAACCTCACACACGCGTCTGCTGTGGCATGGATAGCATTTGAGTTTAATTTTTGAGGCAACTTTATATATATCCTGCTGCTGGCTTGACCTGAGTCTTTTATGAAATTCTCCCAACTCTGCTAGCAGTTAGTGGGATTTTTGTTCTAGGAAAAGGCCGGCACGTTTTTCCTAGCACATCATCTAGTTCTGTTGTGAGCCCCACCTCTTTTGACTGGTACTATGGACACAAAAGAAACACCAGTACTTAATGATAATACTCTCTGAAATCCCAGTTGCAAGTTCAAAGAGCATATGCTTCAGGGCATACTGTCACTGTTCAGATGCTGAGGGCGGTTGTTTTTTCCTCATGAATATGAATGTCCTGTTCAAAACCAATGTCATCAATCTTTGGTGGCCTAGGACAGAAAGCAATTCCAAATTAATCTAGCAGGTTGGCAAGAGATCAAAAATACCAACAATATATGAGTTGATGTAGCTTACTGCCAGTTACATTAACAAGAAAGGCATCGTAATGGAGTGGCTGACAGTACAGCCAAATACTGCTGCAAGCAGGCTTTTAGTTCTACCTATCCATCAGCTGAGTAAGATTCTGTCCACTTGCATAAAATTAAATAACAAAATTAAACTAGCTACAATAAAAACTGTACAATGTAGGGTGAAAATAAAAGAAGCAATGGAAAATGAAATTTATAAGGTGCAACTGAATATGAAAGCTCCTGGCATAAAGAAAAAAGACATAGACACACAAAGCCCTGTGTTAGGAAGCTGAGCATACAAGGTAGAAAACTGGTCTCACTGAAGACAGTGGCATGTCTTTCACTAAGTCATTCTAGTTCTAAGGTCAGTGTCAGATTGGGGTACTTCCCTGCATTTAGGAACCAAGAGAATGTTTCATGGAGAGGACAGAAATGACCTTAGAAGCACAAAATACCCCTGATACTGGATACAGAATCTTGTGGTTTTTTAAAGTCAGAAATAGTCTGGAAGTATTAGGAATGCTGGTTTCCTTTCCATGCTCCTTTTTTTTTGGAAGGAAGTGGGGGAAAGCAAAATGGGTTTGAACAGCTTAAAGTAAGAAAAAAGCCATGAGGATTTATATTGTTACCAGATGAAGAGTCGCCATCTATCTTGTCACCATTCCTCAGTTACATTGAGCTGGTTCTGCTGCAGGGACAGGCAGGTTAATAGCAGTGAGAATGTGAGTCTAGCTGGTTTGCACTTCAGAACAGGGGTGGTGTGGTCGCATTCAAAAAACAGTGAGCATAAGTCTTTAATGGAAGTGGTAATTAAAAAATCAAAAAGAAGATTAAAATTAACTTAAAGAACAAAAACAAAGGAGCAATGTCAGCTTTCAAAGTGGCATGTGGATGCTAGGAAGGATGATCGTAAATGGTTCAGAGACCTAATAAGTCACTTACCCACAGCTCCTGTTGACTTCAGAGGACTTTTCCCCAGATGAATAAAAGCTTCCTAGGAAAATACTTGAACCTATCCAGCAGCACTAATGAGATAAGTCCGTAAAGCTCTCCATGCCATTGGCAAGGCACCTAGGAACATCAACAGCAATGGTGAGAAAAATTGGACATCACAGAGGATTCTAAGGGGTTTTCTCCCATTCCCGGACCATTCTACCTGGTTTCACAGTAGCACGTTGCAAAGCCTGTAAAACACAAAGCCTGTTTTTTACAGTGCCTAATGGAATGACCTTGATCTCTGGTAAAACCAATAAAACTATATTTTCATAAACAGGAAAACAAAGTTAATCCCTAGAGCTTCTGAAATAATAATTAATTTTAAAAGTGTAGAACTATTTTTTGTTTGTATCACAATAGCAAGCAGAGAAGACAAACAAATTGGGAGTTGCTTAATACCAGGCAATGTGCAAAAATAGCAAAGACATAACAGAAATATATAACCTAAACAGACCAGACAGCCAGAGGGTGAGAGAGGAAACTTAGATACATGTTAAATAATTATGACTTTCCAAAGCCACTAAGGGAAGTTACAGAAAATATATTAGAAACATAATTAGCAGCCCTGGTTCCTGCAAGTGTAAAAAAAGCTATTGTTTGTGGCGTTGCACTTCTGTCAGAAAAAAAGGACAATTAGTTAAGGTATCATACAGAGATTTCATTGCAGGCTCATGATGAAGCAACTAAATCACTGCCTCTATTTAGCAAAGTTCCTTTCTGATAGAACCAGTACTATTATCTGAGAAAATCCCTTTGGATTGACACTTGGTGAGCTTCTTTTGTTCAAGGATCTTTTTATTATGCAGAAAAGCTCTGAGCTACTTTGCCAAGTTTGGGTCTTTACATGTTGAGTGAGAAGTGACTGATTCAAGAGGACACACATCCTTTTCCATTCTCCCCACACTTTCTTGGTGAGTGGTAAATCTGCCTCATGCTACTTGGTGAAAGAGCACCTCAGATGGTGTTTCAGGTCTCTGGATCTAATTTGGAAAAAGACATGCTACCTATAGAGCCATAAGGGAGGAGGCATGATGCATCAGCTTCCACATGGACAGTTATCAGGCCACGTAGAGGGGCTTGTATCCAAAATGCATGCAGATTCAGAGCATTTGCTGGGACTTCCAGGTGAAACTTCTGCCTCTTCTGGAAAAAGCAAGTTTTTCCCTTACCTGGATTTGTCCACAAGGAAGAACCATTTAGAGAAAACACTGGAGGGTGAATATTGCCAGTAACTTCCTCTTTTAGCAGAGAAGACAATAAGAAGATAGCTTTTCTTCTACACCCCCAACCCCCACTCATTGGGCTGATCTCCTTTTAAAGCTGGTGGTTATGACTGGACCAGTTCATAAGAACTTCAGTTGTTCATTAACAACTTCCGTGTTGGTCATGAACAGACCCTTGCAACCAACTGAATGAGCAGAGTGTAACATGTTGCCTCTTGTTAGCTGAGCCACGTTAACGGACTGTTCTCCTGGTTCCTTGCCTGTGGCAACTGCAGAACAAAACATTTGCCTAGGCTGCTGTCATGAAGGCACACAGTTGCCACAGGTAAGGAATGCAGGTATGGTCAGCTAACGCAGTAATTGCTGTTCCACACCTTCACTGGCTTGTATATGGCTACACTAGCAATAGAGGAATCCCGTGGTGTTTATGAGTGTTATAACCACACACTGCTGTTCAGTCACAGCTAACATGTTCATTTTATTGTTCATTTAAAAAAGGGAACAACACATTGTTAAATTTGGAATCATAAAGTAATTTTTTCCCTTTTAAAAAGCAATATTTTTTCACAGACACCATCAAAGCCAGCAATGATGGATTTCTATTTGCTGTTTGGTACACTAACTAGGAACCACCCTACCCCACGGGGTGGGAAGAATGTCATTTATCATCAAAGGTTCATATAAATACTGAGTTATTTCTGCCTGATGATTTTTTCATGCTTTGGCATGAAGCCCTTGAGGACAGCAGGAGAGGAAAAAGTTTTTGAAAGATAAAATTCTTGCCTAACTTTGGATATGGAAGAATTAATTGGCAAAAGTAGTCAGTAATATGGGCAAGACTCTCACTAGGGAAAGAAATCAGGAGAATAGTCAGTATGTAGTCAGAAGAGAGATACTTGGAAAGTGGTAAAGACAGTGTGACTGTGCTTTTGAGGAATTCTGTAATAAAGCAGAGTACAAACTGTTGGTCAGAGCACATTTGTCCAATTCAGTTCAATCTATTGAAGGCCTAGTTGAGTATATTTGCAAGCATGGCTGGCTCTATACACAGTTTGTTCTCACACACAACATGATTAGTACTTTGTTAGTAACTCTGACAGCTGAATTAGTACCATTGCTGCCAGAACCAGCCTGGCACATGACTGTCTTCTGATGAGTATTTGGCACATGCTTTCACAATGTAGATGAATCTCCTGACTCTGCTGCTGGACCTGGTTTGGGGAGGTTGGCTTCTT
Source organism: Anhinga rufa (assembly GCA_013400875.1). Taxonomy (NCBI): domain Eukaryota; kingdom Metazoa; phylum Chordata; class Aves; order Suliformes; family Anhingidae; genus Anhinga; species Anhinga rufa. The sequence goes on along the minus strand of VZTV01075153.1, from coordinate 9,278 downwards.
AATAGGTTTATGCTTCTGGGCTACACCATGTGCCTTTGGGCACTCTAGTATCTGTTGAGACACATGGCAGAGGAGATGCCTGAAACTCTGAAGATGTACCAGAACAATATAACACAGATGACTATGACTGCATACACTTGACACATCTTTGTTCCTTGAGAGGAATTGCTGTGGGGGACAGTTCAAACTGTGTGCTACCACAGGGACAGATGAAAATGCCACAACTCTTTAAAATTCGGTGGTACTCCTAATGTCGACAGTCATTAATGGGAATCCTTTAATGTGTTAGCAGCTTTGGCCTAAGATTCCTGTGATTCACCTGCTCCTAGATGAAATTCGGCCAATAAAAGCTGGAATTTCTTACTCACATCACATGTCTTAAATGCATGATATTGAAGCGACAGGTTGCATGGTGTTCCCCTTCTTGGTTTGTACACTTACCAAACCAAGATAATGCTTCTGTAGAAGTCTTCTGTGTAAATATGCCTGCTTGCAACATTTCCATTAAACTACACGGTTTTTCTGCACGAGCACAACAGAACTTCTGCTAGCGTGTCTTCTTCAATATTTCTTTGCTCCTTCCTTCAAGAATTTTTTAGGAGTAGAGTCCTGAGAAACAGAGCTTGAGAAAGAAGATGAACTTGTGGTTAGACTGACTGGACCTGCACCCAAACTCTGGATTAAGTTTCTGGTTTTACCACATACTTATATGCATGACTTGAGGCAAGTTATACCGCCTCGTTATGCTGCAATTTCTCATCTTGAAAGTGGAGATAATAATACTTTCTCTACATCACAGAATTCTTGTGAAGTAAAATTCATTAACAGTAACAAGAAGCTTAAGCAGAATGGAAGCAACCATTGCAGCTGTTCTTTGCAGGCATCAGATAAGGGTGTTCGTCATCCAAACACATGCAGCTGAAAACACCACTGGCAGGGTGCTGGGCTGGGACTGGTTTTCAGTGCCCCTGTCTGTGCAAGAGGCACCCTTGCACACACCTGCAGACACTGCATCCTTCTGAAGGCAAATTAGACATAACCACATCTGGTACCTCAGTGGGCACAAATAAAGACCTCTTAGAAAAATGTCTGAAATTGTAAAAAAGAAGAATCTGGAAAAATAATAAAAACCAACCATGTTGTCAGTTGATGCAGGTCTTATTAACGACAAGAAATCTATATTGTTAGCAAGCATAAATGTCAGGGATTCACACAGACTAAAAACAGACCAAAAGGTTTTCAATTCTTTTTTTATATGCTTGATATCCTTTTCAGACTTTTACAACAGTTTGCAGATTCAGATATAGACCAGGCAATTTTCCACTCTACAATTGGTCTTTCCAGTCTCTTTCCCTGTGATGGTGTCCAAATTCAGCTTACTGGCAACTCCTTAGGACTGCCACATTTCCCTTTTTCACCCCTGCTGCTGAACCATGGATGATGTGCAAAACCAGGACAAGTAGTGCGCAGGCAAGATGGAGGAGAATGGCAGCCTTTCTCTGTGTGGAGAACTGCAGCTCGACAGCACCAAGGTGTCACTGGGTGGAGCTGCTAGCTGCACTTTGCCACCTGACGAGGAACACCTGATCTTGCACATTCATCGTGTTTTATATTTGAGTCATGCTTGCCACCTTTAGCTTTCCCCCCCACTTTTTCTTTATAAAAGTGTGGTCCAGTGGAATGAAGTGAAGAGAGCTCCCTTCAAGAGTCGCAGTGGTGCCATACCTATTTTCAAACAGTAAATGAAGGGACAAGCCACCACCTCTCTGCAAGGTCAGGTTCACATTGCTGTCACAGACTGAATTGTCTGTTGGGGGGGACGTGGGATGGGGAAGTTTACGAACACGCAGAGGGGGTTTGCTGCTGTCAACAGACAGGGGCCAGAAGTCCCTACTCTTTTCCTGGAGGTCCGACCCTACCCACACCAGCTTTCGTTGACCTGGTTTCACTACTTTTCCCCCTCCTTGGCCTCGGCAATGCCAGCACAAAATTTTGGACGGCCGGCTAACGAACGGTCAGCCATTTGGCCTAACTGCCCCCGGGGCGTGGAGCTATCTCCTCACGGCGCAACGGCGGGAAAATCTTCTGAGGAGGCGAGATGAACCCCCCGCCTTCGGAAGAGTCTGGAGAGGGAGAGCCCACCCCGGAGACCACGATCGTGCCAGCCCGGGGCCAATGTCCCACTGGGGTGCGCAGTAAGGTCGGCGGCGGCTCCACGGACCGCACGGCTCCGACAGCCCGGGCGCGGCGGCTCCCCTGAGGGTGCGGTGCGGTGCGGACAGGGGGCGCTGCGGCGCCGGCCCCTGACGGCGGTTTGAAAGCGCGGCCGCGGCGGAGGAGGAGCGGGTGGTGCATCGATAGCGCTGACGGGCAGCGGCAGCTGTCCTCGTCGCCGCCCGGCCTCCTTTGTCCCCTCCCCTCCTCGGCGCGCCCAGGCCTGGGGATTCCCTCCCCGCCTCGTCGAGTCGCCATCTTCACACCCTCTCCCATATCTCCTTCAGACCCTGCCGGCCGGGCTCACGGCAGCCGGCCAGGATCGCGGGAGGGGGCCTGCGCGCCGACGCGCCCGCCCTCTGCATGTGATCGCCGCGCGGTAGCGGCCTCCTCCGTGGATTTCGTCTGCCTCCTCCTCCGCCCCCAGCGCGGCGCGGCGCGGCGGGGAGGGGAGGGGGCGCGGGGCGCCCGGCAGTGGGGGACGGAGGTGCCGGGCGCGGCGGGCAGACAAAGGAGCGGGCGCCGCCGTGGGCAGCGGTGAGTGGCGGGGGCAGGGTGTGTGTATGGAGGCGGTGTCCGCGCTCTCCACGCCCATATTTCCCCGGAGCGCCTGCGGGGCAGGTAACCGGTATTCCCCGGACTGCGCCGTGGCCGCTCCCTTCACCGGAGGGGAGCCCGTGCTGCTGCCGGGGGCGGAGGGGAGGGGAGGGGTGCCCCTCCGCCACCGCCGCTGCCTGAGACCGCCGGCGCTTCCCGCACCGCCAACCCCGCGGCCGGGCAGCGGCGAGCGAGGTGCCCCGGGGGCGGCGGGGGCTGGGTGTGTTGTGTTCCCGCAGCGGGGAGCGGGGCTGTTCGGTGCCGCGGGCGCGGCGAGGGATGCTCCGCGGTAATCCCGCCGGACACAGACAAAAAGGAGTAAGCGACTGATTTTCTGGTGGAGGGTAAAAAAAAAAAAAAGATGAAAGGAGGGCGGGGTTGTTGGGTTTATTATCCCCCGATTCTTGGCACCGCGTGTGGCGGGGGGGCAGGTGGGCGGGCGGCGGAGCCTGGACTCGGCCTGTGGCGGGCACAGGGCGTCGTGGCCGCCCGGGGATGCCGCGGGCACGCGTGTCCCAGACACCGCCCCGGGGAGCCCTGCACAGCGGGTGGGGGGCAGCAGGCCGCCCCCCGGGGAGCGGGGGCGTGGGTGCGCAGGGGTATAGTAGCTGCGACTTCCCTGTGCATCCAGAGGGGTAAAGACGTGTTTAAGGCGGTTATTTGAAACGTGGTTCTTGTCTCCTGGGCTAAGCGTGTGGTTTTCGGGCAACTGTTCGGCGTGTATGACCTTGTGCTCTTACCGAAATTATAAATTTTACTTTCATAGGCCGGGAGAACATAAGGTCCTGCCACTCTTAACTCCGAAGTTGGGGATGCATTAAACTGTAAGTCTTCTGATTTTGTTATGAACTCGGATGGGTGGAGTAATTATTTCAGGTTTGTGGGATAAAAACTTCAGAAGTAATTTAAATTAAACCCTAAGCAGACTTTTCCCGTGCCTATTGCAGATATATCTCCCCTGTGATAACTGGTTAAAAATTAGAAAAGCGAAGAAAATCTGTAAAGCCTGGGGGCTGGGGCTGCCTTAAGCTCTTTTCTTAGGTATTTTTTGGCGGTGGGTGTTATATAACCTTCAAGGTCTGACAGTCATCTTTTAAGCTTACATGAATGTATAGGAAACACCTGTAAGTGTAATACTGGTATGTTTCCTTATATTTTAACTGAAGTAGCTGAGATTAGATGGTGCTTTTTCCTCATTCGTAAGGAATGTTTAGTCAATTAATTTGTTTAGGTAATCTGATTAATAATAGCTCAGTATATAATAGTGAAGGTACAGATATGTTTCTGAAAGTTTTTTTTTTTTACGGTGTTGAAATATAGATGCAGTTTTGAAAGATGTAATAAAATACTAAATTCCTATTGTAATAATTTTTTTCTGAAGGGTGAAAAGGGGTGATTGTAGATGAAATTGTAGAAAGTGATCAAGAAAGTGATTACAGCCACTAAGGAACATAAACAGCTCACATAAGCAATGAGATAATTCACTGTATAAATTTTAGTATGTACATAAATTTAATTGCATGTCAATAGTTGCATCACTGCTCTCTTAAATTTAATTTCTCCCATTAGCTTGGCTGAGAAACTAGAATATGCATATAGATAGCTGTCAAGATCTACAGTTATTTTGCTAATGGGTAATACTTTTCACACGCTTTCTGCTTTGAGGAAAGGCTGGTATCCTTTCCACAGCAGAGAATCGTTTTTTCTATGTTCAAGAAACTTCACCAGGAAGTTTCTGTATCACTAAAACAAAGTTGTATAGATCAGAAATTACAATGTACAGTCTATAAAACATTATAATGCATTTTTACACCAGAAGAATGAAGAACTCTGAAACTCTTGGTAGGTGTAGCTTGGCCAGAAATGTTACAGCGGTGTCATATGTTATCTTTGATTTCAAGGATGTTTTGCTGAAAAATAATTGGCAATTTGCTTATGCTGTCATATAGCCAGAAAAAAAATATGTTTTGGAGCATCCTAATAATTCTGATCTTACAGGGGTGTCAGAAGTTCTGTGGTGTCTTGCAGTGTGGTGGTCTGTGGGAAGCCTTTTCGACACGGTGGCTTGTCACGATAGGGAAAAGATAGTTAGAAATGTTTTGAACATCCCATCATAGTTTCTGCTGTCCAAAAAGTTAGTTGAGCTGATTTAGAAACAGGAAAGGGAGAAGAGGAATTGAGTGTGTGTTCTAAGTGGCTTTCTAAATATTTTACTGTGACTTCTTTTACTTAGATACCAGAGCTTTCATTGCAGTGATAAAATGTTAACCCTGGAGTAGTGTCAAGGAATTGGATCATGTCCTATGGAGGCATTGCAGTAAAAAAAGAAGTGTTAAATGCCTGATTTCATGTTTTTCCCCAACAAGAAATGTAATCGACCCTCTTTTATATTCCTGGAAGGAGTAATGACTTGTGGTGGTGAAACCACGTTAATCAGCAGTTGCTGCTATAATTCATTGTCCACAGGGGAGGCATCCATGTAACACCTCGTAACTTGAGCAAGCCTTTTAGAGCGAACGGGCACAAACCCTTCAGCTATTTGTGTTGGATCTTTGACCCTCAAAGGTGGGGTGTGAAGGGGTTTCTTTTCTTTGTCTCTTCAGTTAGGATTTCTTGCTAGCATTACAGTACCCTATTAGAAAAATACTTTTTCTTTACACTATTGATGTATGAATTGCAAGGAAAATATATTTTATTCTGTGGTATATGGCTGAGGTGGCAGTTTCTTGGAGTTTAAGATTTTTTTTCAAACTATTAAGAATAGTGTTGAGACATTTGCTTTGCTTAATGTGATTTATAGACCAACCTTTAGGCATGAAGCATAATGTGGAATTAAATTACTCAATAACGTAAAAAAAAAAGTTAAAGAACTTCCTGGAAGTACTTCTGTCACAGGTCTCTCTTTTGGTTTGTTTGTTTCACTTTTGGTGAATTTAGCTTGTCATGGAATGGCAAATTATATGCAAACTTAGCATACTGTACTGCTAAAGAAAATCTCTTGCCAGTCTGTTTTGCAAACTCTGTCATGATTCGTGTTAGCTCTATGTGCAGAAACCCAGTGGGCTCTGGTCAGTGTCACTGAGTACTTGTATGGTAGTGTTAAAATATGACTAAGTTTCACTTTTTTTTTGAGTGATACTTCGGCTATTCAAATTAGCTTTCAGCAACTTAGTTGCAAGTTTTGATTACACTTGACAACACCAGTCTGGGAACTGAATAGCAATTTATCATCAAATTCATTACTGCAACACATGTTTTCACTAGATATGGTTCTAGCTAATATTACACTTATGTAAACATGTGTCTGAGTGACCCAGTTATCATTGGTCACCGCCTTACCTCTGGGTATCTGTTTCTCACTGTACACCTCTCTGGGTGCTCAGATAGAGAGAATGGGTGAAAGCTAGTGTGGCCCTTTGTAGAGCCTTGTTGTACCTTGCCGTGTCATATTCATTAAAATGTGTTTGCTGGTACCTACAATATCTATTTAATATTAGTCGTCTTGTTTCTCCTAATCTTAATATTGGCCTGTAAAGCAAATCACTTGAGTTTTAAAAGAACTGAGGGTGTTGTGAAAGTGTGTCACTGTTTTTATAGCTTAAAAGTCAGAGAAATGCCATCTTATATATGCTGAAGGATTGTAGGGAATTGACTGCTGTTTACTCCACAAATGTAGCTGGTATATATATGCCTGTCTTATAATGCAGTTTTATCAGTTCTTAAAGTACACTTATCAGAGTTAACACGAAGGAATTTTTTTTAGTATTATAGCTGTCTTGCTGTATTACTGTTGGATTAGAAGTCCTGAAGCTATGTGCACATGATAATGACTGCACAACTAAATAATATTTTTTTTTCAAGAATAGATTTTTGAATAGACTAGATGGAGATGCATTAGAAAAGCAGGGACATGGTGTTCCTTCCTGTAGCCAAGCCTGGGAGGAAAATAAAGGGGGGAGGGGGAGGAAGAATGCTTCTCTGAAGGATGCTGATCCTAAGATGGGTGGGTTGGATTCCTTTTTGTTTAAAAAATGTCAGTAAATCTGAAGAGAGGCTTTTGAGTATTAACAGTCAGTTAAAGGTTTCAGGCTATTTTGATGAAGCAAGTCTGCCTTGTGTGATCCGTGTCTCTTGTTTTATTGCACAACCAGTGATGATGTCAAGTAATAATGACAAATTCAAGGAACAAGCAACCTAAACCAAATGAAAGTGAGTAAGAGAGCAATCAAGCAGCTGCTCTGGACATGCTGAAGTGGGGGCTTCACGTAAAGAGCAGATTGAAGAAGTTTATCAGTGAGAAATCTGGCTGTTACTAACAAAGAGAATGTAGGAAAGTTAGGCTGGTAAGTGTCCTACTAGAGGGTCTGTTCTCAGTGCCTGTTGCCATGCCCGAGGACCCCTTTGGTCTCTCTCTAGTTCAATGTTTTGCGAGTGATTAGAAGTGGATATGTGAGATGAAACTACTAGTTCAAGGGTAACAATTGTCCCAAGAAGAACAGAATTTTCTCTTGATCACCTCTCAACTCCAAGAGGAAGAGGAGCTCTCTTGCCTGTAATGAAGGCACAGTTAAGGGAGCGCAGACCTCCTTCAGAGCACTTTTCGATCGTTGTCAGTGTCACATACACATTAAGGTGTAAGGAGGAAGACATAAGGTGTTAATATGATCATCAGCAGGTTTTGCAAGCTTCTTCCTGGAAACATGACTATACTGTATTAACTTCCTCCTCTGATTTAGTTAGCTTTCTGTTCAGTCAGATTGGTAATATTTGTCATGAGATGTCAGAGGGAGAACTGATACCTTCTCTCTGCATGTGCAATAGTACATTGGAGTGGTACATGGGAGAAAGGAATCTGCTGACAGTTGCGCTGCCTGAAGAGCTAGGAACTGCTGTGCAGCTTGGTTCAAAGTTATGGTTAAGGTATATTCAACGAACAACTGAAATGGATCTCTGTGGGTCATTTTCAATGGATGGCTTGGTTACTTGACTGATGTTGAAAGTATGGATCATGGTATAGGCCAACATCTAGTAGTCAAATGACTTGCCTTTTTCTTTAATGTATTTTATTTCTGACTTTAATCTTTATAAAATCACAGTATCATCTATTTTATGGAACTTTCACTACTACTTATCTTGAGCAGGAAGCCCTGGAGGACTTGGTTAGTATTAAATGTTTTTGAGCACTGATCACATTAAATATATAAAAAGATTAGTTACTATAGTTTCCTGTGATTGCATTGCTTTATAGTAAACCTCGTTTGTGCTGTATAAACCATTGCTTCCAGATTGGAGGAGAAATTGCAAGTAATCTTTAGATGAAAGTTTCTCCTTTGCTATACTAAACAGTAAGGGGCTCATAATGCTGGGAGGAGGTTACACATGTTGATGACCACTCAGATCAAATAATTTTTCACGGCAAATAGTTACAGTACTTAGAGTTGCACTTCAGGCAAGCAGGGATAAAATATTGTAAGTATCTCTATGTCTCTAACCATTTAGGCTAAATGTACTGTGTAAAACACACAGTAAGTGTGTCTGTCTTTTGAATGAAGTTGGTGACTTCTGTCTTAAACTTAGTGCCTTTTCTGTTAGAAAGTACAGGCTTACCTATATATATGCTTGATATGCTTTTCTCTCACTTTTTTGGAAGGGGATCTTTTGTCATCTTCCTTGTACTTACCCACTGAATTTGGAGACCGACTGTTTAAATCTTGTGCAAAAATAGGACTTTCATAAATTGCAGTTGCTTCCTCATCAAAACAGTCATCCTAGTAAGTATTGAAATAGGACATGCAGAAAGCTCAGTTCCATTTATTAGTTGCTTTTATCTTACAGCTCATGTTCAATAATTCTTGTGCTGACCGATAATGTCTCTTTTAATTGGCCCCACATGATGCAGCTCTTCTCATAAAGCACCAGTTGCTAAAGTAATTCCACCTACTCCTTTAAAGCTTCCTGAAAACAGTTTCTCATTTGAGCTAAACTACCTATTTCCCCTCTTAACCCTTCAAGTTAATGGTATCTTGCCCTGATTTTCCATACTGAAGTCCTTTTCTAATAAGCTGAGTTTTATAAGGTTTGTTTTGCCTTGAGATAATACAAAGAAATTAAAATTTAGGTTAAAAAAAGTTTGAAGTTAAGAGTAGTCCTGTTCATCTGAACAGTATAAGCAGATTTTGAGATATGATAGAAACTGTTTTCTCCAGCCAAAATATGTGAGTATTTCAGAAGCAGGAGTTTACCTGTTTTTTTTTTTTTT
>VZTV01075139.1:275-15902 GCA_013400875.1 Anhinga rufa | reverse complement strand
GTTCAAGCAGAATGGTTTACCTCTTCACTGAAGAGTCACATTTTAAAGTGTTAGCTAACTTAAAGTGTCAGCAATACTCCAAAGCAGATGGAAATGAAAGAGAACAACTTCCCATTAAACCAAACATTGTGGTTTTGTTTTGGGAGCTCTGGTTTGTCAGCGCTAGAGATGTGCTCTGTGGGCAGAATTCTTCTTCCAGCTGCTATCGAGGTGAAAACAGATATAGTACCCATACTATAAGGTGGTATCAGGGATATCATGGTAAAACTTTAGATGGATCAGAGCACTTAAATCTCTTTCACGTTTTATTTTTATATATAGAGAGAAAATCGTTATTCAGAGCTACATTTGAGTGGTTTTTGTCTTGAGCATAGTACCAAATTTAATGATAGAGGAAGAAATATCAAAAAGATTTCCCTGAATTGGGGCTTAAAACAGTACCTTCATGAGCAATGGAAATATTTCAGTGAGAACAGTAAGCTGGGAAAAGAAGGCTTATCCTTTCTGAGTACTACATGTCTTTTGGGCTGAAAAAGGGAGAGGTTTATGGAGAAGAAATAAGTTTGTTACATTAGAGGATCCTAGTTAGATCATTAAAAATTATTTAAGGAGCCTTTAGTTTGTCATAACTGATAAACTGACAAACTCATATCAGTTTGCATCTTTCAGCATTTTCAGTACAATTTTTATACGCAGTGAGATTGTTACTTTTTTGGAACAGTTGATGAAACCTCTCTCTGGCACTCCATAATACATAGATAGCTAAAAGGATGATGGCTTACTGCATTCTGTCTTTAAGTAAGTATCCAGACAAAGCTCTGTTTGATTCCCAAATAAAATATTCTTTGTTTGTAGTGAAGGAAGTTATTACTCTAGGTTTTTTTCCATGGTCATAAAACTTACTTCACTGCAGAAGTAGTCATCCTGCAACTGTTAGAAATATTTGTGCACAGGCAAGTACTGACTTTTTCATGTCCTTTCAATGCTCTGTGGGATCTGTTATTAAGTATTTGAAAGGTATTCAAAGGAAGATCAAGGCAGATTTGTTGTTGTTACTGATACAAATATGCAATATGATCCTCTCTATCAGTGCTCAGTTACTTTCATAAAATTCTCTCTGTTGAGGTGTTCACAATGGTAATGCCCTTCACTGCAATGCAGTCTGAGCGTACTGTGGTGTTAGTGTCCTGTTACGTGAAGCTGTGGTGGCCTGAAGGTGTATAAATGACAAATTGCTGCATTCACCCCAGTGAGATATTTCTTCTACCACTGATATAGGTGATAATGTGTGACAACCTGTAACTCTGGTTTTCCTGGAAAAATCCAATAACGGCGGTGAAACATTGTTTGAACGTAAACACATCCTAACTTTTTAGTTTTTCAGTGGAAATATGTTGTTTAATGTCTTGAGACAAGATGAAAGGTAATTCCTTTATTCAGCTCTCTCTTCTAGATACTTCTGGCACCAGCTTGTATTATATGGCTTGAGCTGCATATATTGACAGAAATAGTTGAAGCTTTTTGGTGAATGGTTGAAGGAGTTAGATTAAGATAGATTTACATGCAAAAGTTTGATTTATTGCACCTTGGCTTTACTGCATGTATTGGTAAAATGTTCAGACTTTCATTTGAGCTGGAATTATCAGTATCAGCTGGAATCATCATTCCAGTGCAGATTAGGATTACCTTAAAGATAAAGTGTGACCCAAAGAGCACACAAAACCAAACTGATTTCCAGAAATATAATGATTTTTATAATTTTGTGAAAAGCATAGCAACTTCAGCTGTTAGACTTGAAGTGTGTTTCAACAGAATGAAACTTCATGGCTGATTTTCAGGTGCTTATTTATTATGATGGATAAATATCACCTAGAAGGAACCTATCTGCAGCTCACTCAGTGTTGAGCTAATTTTGGACAGGTGAGAACTTTATTTTCTATTACATTTAAAAGAAATAAGGTTTGAAAGAAAAGTCTTACTTTATTTTTCTGGTTACCATTTATTCTGTTGTTCTTCCATTGCCTCCAAATTGATTTTAGGATTTATGACATTAGATTTATTTTTAGATGTTTTACCATATGAAGGGAACTGTATGCCTGGTTATTAAATCAAATTGTTCTTTGGTTAAGGAACCAGTTGAAGAGACCTGAATTCAGTAGCTCAGTAAATATATTTCTATCTTCTGCAGGTCTGCTCACAAGTTTTAGTGGTGTAGTTCAGAGGCATGTCAAACATAAATTATTTTCAAATCGTAGGAGATCAAGAACTAAATTTTAACAAAGTGATAAAATTTTCTTGGGGCTCTGGCACCCAATGTACCGCTGCAGCCTGATGGTAGTGATTCAGTAAGCTAATATCCATTGTAATCAGTTGAATTGGTGCGATGTTGCGAAGTACTGTTCTGAATTAATCAAACAGTTCTCCTGATTGCTTATTAAATCAGCAAGAGAAATGTGGCAAATTGTAGAACAAGAAATAGTTACATTGAAGTAGTTGGCTGTCTTAAATGCTCTGTCTTTAAAATAACCATAATTCAACTTTTCTCGCAGAAACTTGAGTTTCTGGAGATTTTATTATCTGTATTCAAATATTGGAAGTCACTGTCCTTCTCTTCCGCCATGTCACTGCTGCTGAGCTGTGTAGAAGTGTTTGTGCAGGTTAATGTAGACCTACTTGTAATCCAAATTTATGATCTTCTTTCTCCGTGTTAGCTATTATTTCCAGTAAAATACAATTTGATTTAAAAATAACTAGACCTCTTAAGCTTATGAGATTGAATCTGCTTCACTGTCCATGTCTGATGAACAGTCCCATAAATAATATTTCTTTTGTCCTTTATTTTATAGCTCAGTTCAGGCCTGCAGTAGTTAGGAACGAGGTCTTGACTATGCTGGAAAGTGAAAGCAATGCATATTAGAGGCACTGATTAACTGAGGTAGCAACCATATACATGTGTAGCAAGTGGTACTGCTAATTGGTACTGTGTCAGATTTTTCTCATAAAATGCAAAACTTAGTGAATTTAGAAATAATTGCTTCATACTTTCACTGATCTGTCTCACATCAGACATTTGATTCACCAGTCTGAAAAACATAATTTCCAATGAGGCTTCTCTTCAATTTTGTAGTGTCTGACATATATTTCCATGTGAATTTGAGTCTTCACTAAATATTTTCTAAAATGGATCTAAAGAATGATCATAGTTAAGAGTCTGGTTAAGCTGTGTGTTGTCAGGAGCAGAACAGGTGTTGCACACTTCAATTATGTTAGAAAGGAACACCAAAGCAGTCAGAACTGACATTCCACTAGTTTAAGTAGGGCATTACTTGTGATTTTTAAGGGGTTTAATCCTACAAACATTGCTCCTACTGCTGAAGAATTTCAGTTGATGTTTCTTGTAAGTGACAGGGTTGCTGTTGACATGGCATCTGTAAATCACTGGATACTACAAGGGGTATAATAACTGTATGATGATATCTTTAGTTAAGCAACCAATTAACCAAGCCATCCTTGCCTCAGATCTAAATCACTTGAATATTAACACTAAATGCTTTATCGTAAGTGTTTTAAATGTATAAGGCAGACTCAACTTAATGAATTATCCTACATTTCAGCATTCCAAAATTGTTTGCGCAGCAAATCACAAACTGAGCCAGCAATACTTTGCATCAATTTTCTAACTATGTCCAATATGTACCTATATGCATAGGTACACATTTTCAAATCATAAAAATATTGATTGAAAAGATGCATCCAGCCATTTTTATGTTACCAGTACTTAGCTGGTTCCACTAGAGTATTGCTTAGCACTTTTCTGGTATAATTTTAACATAAAAAATGGTAGGGTTCCTTGCATATATCCTTGGATATATTTCTCAGTAAGTAAAATATTATACTGTTTGGGGTGGGGGGGTGTTTGGATGGGGTTTATTTTATTTTTTATTATTTTAAGATTTCGTTCTTCATGTGCATTTATGATCCCCTTTTGAGAGCCGTGGAGGTCTGGTCTTATTCTCTTCTGCTTGTGTGCTCAAATACCTAGAGTTGCTGTACTTCTGATTTGTAGTGATTAATCCAAACAAACCTTATATTTCAATAACTGCCATCTTCTTTTATAATTTTCATCTTCTTTTTAAAAAATCCACTCTTATTTACCACTGACTGTCAGATATTGAGACACCAGAGCTAAATACAATTTTCTGTATATATCTTCACTATAGTTTTATAGGAAGATTTTCTAAATTCCTTGCATTTTTAAACACAGGTCAAAACCACAATTATTTCTTTGTTGAGCTACCTTGATGCAGGTTGATATCTCTCTTCCCTCCCCACCCCTCCCACCCATGTCTACTTGCTTCTACATCACTTTGTTCTATTAGTTTTCAAGTATTTCTTTGTTGTATTGTATATAGTCTGATTCCAGTCTAGATCTAGACAGCTCTTACTGAGGTTTCCTTGGAGCAAGAAATAATTATTGCAATGTTAAATTCACAGGCTGGTGGAACATGAGAAGCTGGGGAAACAGAAAACATTTTCAGATTTCATTGAAAGGAACTTTTCTGTACTTTCTTCTGTTTTATTCAATGTGTTTAAAAATGTGGAGGATACAATATATCTGTATAATGAAGCCTAAGCTATATTGACTCAAAGCCATGAAACCACATCAGGATATACTGTGATTCAAAGAAAATAAGACCTGTTGAAGATTTTGTGCATTTTAGAAAGAATCTGGCTCCATGTCAGAGTAGCCTGTGACATGCAGAGCAAGCTCGTGTCTGCTCTCTAAATCCCATGTCCACTTTGTGCTAGAACCAGAATTCCTGAGGAACAGGAAGTTCCTTTTGTTCTCTATTTGAAATAAACTATTTTTTTTCTGTAAAATTTAATTTATTAGGGTCCCATTTTAATGTATTCAACAGAGATGGCATAAAGATAAGGTGAGATTTAAGTTGGGTTTGGCTGCAAAGTCGAATCAGGGATAGGGTTTACAGATTTCATAGCATCCGAATCTTCCTATCTTCTACTAGATTTTGAATTCATGTGGTGGAAGTCCATTATGAGATCAGGTGAAATTACAGATTCCTGCCCATATCTAGACAGCTTCCGGGAGGGAAATAGAACTGGTTTGGATTGAGATCTGACCTGAAGCAAAACCTGTAGAGCCAAGTTCAGATTTGAGAAATTGAATGGACCTAGAGATGCAAGCAATGTGAAGATTCAGATTCAAGCGAGTTTACCTCAAATTTGGGGTTTTCTATTTTAAAGAAAAAAAAAATGGAAAGCAGTAATGAAAAAAGTACTATTTTAAAGCTCATTATTCTTGCATATGGAACACAAAATGTATTATCACATCATGCAAATGTAACTTATGTTTCCATGCACATCAGTGTTAATTTGGTTAAATAAGTTCAGAAACACTGGTTGTTTGGTTGATACGCTGCTTATATATAGTACACAAACAGCTACATATCCTGTGTAATTATTGTATATCAATATTTTTAACCACTTGAATGCCACAGCATAAAATACCTGGATACACATTTTAGCAAATTACCAAGATAAATGCATTGTGTTTTCAAACTGCTACACTGTTGCTTGTATTTGCATCAATTGCAAAGGTGAAAATGTTTGTTACGTACAGGCTTTGCAGGTGTTATGTATGCTTTTGCTGCTAGAAGAGTTCAGTGGTTTTTGTCTTGTATAAGTGTTTTATTTGATTTGTCACTGTTGTTTTCTATATTTGCATCAGGGATTTCCTTTAGTATAAAGTAGACTCTGTTAGACTTTCGCATCTAAGTGCAGGAAAATTGTCTCATGTCAAAAGACAGAAATGCTTTTCACGTTTTTTCTGGCTTAATTCTTAATTTTATATATTTATTTATGTCCACTGTTTTTCCACATGATTGAATTCTGGCAATAGATTTTTCTTCCTTACTGTTTTTTTATCCTCCTGCCATGGCTGTTGATTCAGCTGTGTGAGTCTGAAGGATTATACGTTTTACGGAGTTGTCAATAAATGGGGTTTAGATGGCAGTGAATAGCACTGTTTCCTTTTCCACTAAAGGACAACAGAATGTCTTCTAATGCCCTTGTGTGCTGGGCTGTATCTCATGCATCTCTGTGGCAGTGATCAGAATGTGAATGTTAGCGGTTTCTAAGCAGTTAGAGGAGATATGGAGTGTGTAGGACTAGCGCTGCTGTCTCACACCAAATGCTCCACGAAGGAAAATGAAATGCCAAGTTCTTAAGAGCTCGTTTTGTACATATTGGATTTAGTTCTTTATGTTACTTTACTGTTGCTCTTCTGGGTTGCTTTGATAGTAACTTAGAGTGGATATCAGTGCAAAATACCAGTTAATTTCCTTCACCTCTCTTTACTTAGTCTTCTGTCTAAGTATTCTCAAAAGATTGGAATCTGTGCTTAATCTATTACAGGGTTTGTCTGTATCTTACTGCTGTTATTGCAATGAAGGATTAAATGGATCCTGGAGTATGCATATCTTTATGCTTTGACACATATGTCCTAAGTACTGTTCGATGCATGCAGCTGAGCTTTGGTATTAGTAGTCTTCCAGGGTATCCACAGCTGACTCAGTGGTATGCTCAGCAGCAGCTGTTATCCAAATTAAATGTGTCAGCTGTACAAATGTAAAGAGCAGAAGTAAAACATAATGTAGTTGTTCAAAAATGTGAGTATTTGTAGTTACAAAAGATTGCCCAAGTCATAGTTTCATTTAAAGGTGAAGAATTGCTCTGGGAAAAATAGGGGATGGATGAGGGCATTGTCATGTGCCTGCCTAATTAATCAACCCAAATTTTAATAGTTTAAGATTCTGCCAAGATGCGGTAGAACATGCTGTTTCCTTCTAGATAAAATAATTTTTTTGGTATCCCTGCAGTGGGAATCTCAGGGCCAAGTGTAGCATGACTAACTGTGACTCCTGTGACATGTGGATGAAATGCTTACAGCACTTAAATACTATCAATATCCATTATTCTGAAATAGGGCCAGAAATCAAAATAAAATGTCTTCTAAAGGGGCAAAATTCTCATGCTGCAGTCCCGTTCACATGCCAGGGAGGTACCTTTAAACCCCCCAAAGTGATCAAGGTTTTCTCTTTAAAGAATGATTCAGGGTTTTTTTTTTCTTCCCCCCAGTCTATCAGCTGAGTCTAAAGTCCATTGACAGAGGAGCTAGTCTAGCCCTTGAATTGTGGTTCTTTTACTCTCCTATCACACAAAGATTTATAGGTAGCTTTGTGTTGTATAAAGCTGCTTTGTTCCTGACAAAAGTGAAAAATTTCTAATTTCACTGGAAAAAATGCCTGTAGTGTTTTTAATGTCTGTCCTCCTCATTTTTGTCTGCCTTGTCTCTTCCTCAGTGAGCAATATGATTAAAATTCATAGTTTGGCACCAGGATTTTGATTATACAGTTAATTCTTCATTATTCCTATCCTTAATCAGGTTTGCCCAAGCTTGCGTCACCCACTAACAAAGTTTTTTGTTCATTTAGGGTTTGGGCTTTCTGCTGTTTTTTTCACCCTCCAACTTGGTGTAATCAAAGCTTTTAAATTATCTTGTAATTCAGCATACAGAAGTAAGTCTGGTCAGTGGTCCTTTTTAATTAATGACATGCTTGCCAAGCACTTGTAGAAAAATGACTCCGTGTGGCTATCGAAAATAGTTAATATACACATTTATGTTGATTTAATCAGCATAAAGGATACCTGTATTGTATTTTAGAAAATGCCATCTGTTAAAATATGATCTTTAGCTTGTTTCCTCTGTTTTTTTTTCTGATTCAGAGGACTGTAATAATTGCAAGCATGTGGTGTTGGAGGTGGGAGAATACCAGTCATCTTAAAGAGGTGAACATATTTGTTCTTGCTACTTGAACAGGTGAAAAATAATTGCAAAACTATGCGAAGTTTGACCATTATTCTTAAGTATCTAAAAGAATCAAGATCAAACAAAATGTTTTATTATGCAGTTAAAGGTTTTATTCTATTTCCATATGGGTTGTTTTGTAGCATACAGAGGATAGAGAGTGGAGAAGTTACTCACTCTAGCACTTCCAATTCCGCAACTGCTTGTTTCTTATTCCCTTAGTTGCAAGAAAGAAAATGCTAAGTTAACCAAGACTCATTTGTTTTCTTAATGGGATGTATGTTTTGTATAAATACGTAAATCGAAAGCAAACGTTAAAGCAGTTAAACTTCCAAAGTTGGGCTCCAAAAGATAAAGGTTACTGAAATTGTTCATTCCTGCAATCTTAAGTATTCTTTGATCTCATGATGATCTCTTATAGTCATTTCATAACGAGAATTTGTGGAGGGAGGAGGGTGTTCAACCTATAACTTTTTCAATGTATAGAATGTGAACTATGGTTGCTGAGTGAGGAGCTGTGGATACTTTTCTCCAATTCACTGCGTGGCCTCACACCTTGTCTGCCACATGTAGCCCAGCAGCAGACAAGGCCATGTCGCAGTCTAGCCTGGCTCCCTGTGGGGAGGGACCTCTCCTTTGGTTTGAAGTCCTATTAAAAAAAGGATTTGAACTTTCAGTCTCTTTCTAAGCAAGTGCCTTAAAAAACAGATCATTTTATAAAGAGGGATTATCAGCACCAGTATTCACGGCAGTTCCTCAGAAAATGGTCCCAGCTTCGGAGTCCAAGTTCACAGAACAATCTCCTTGTGGTTGATGGAGAGAAGGATAGACTTTCAGACATACATCTGGCCTGAGCACTTTCTTCCTAGCTTGCTGTAGACAGTTGTACAACGAGCCGGCTCACCGATCTCATTTCGGTCGATGTTACTTAATTATGTCCAGATATGATACTCTCGCCATTGGATGCAGATTTGCTTGTGGGAGCCAGAAGGCTGTTAGATTTTATGGTGCTTAATTCACAATTGTACCTTAGGCCTGTTAGCAAAGTTGGAGAGCCTTACCCGTTGCTGCACTGCCGTTCAGAGCCAAAGCAGTATCATGGCTGTGTGGGCTGACCCCGGTGGGCCGCTCAGCTCCACACCCCCGCTCACTCACTCCCCCACAGCGGGATAGGAGGGAGAATAGGAAGGGTAAAAGTGAGAACACTCATGGGTTGAGATAAGAACAGTTTAATAGGGAAAGCAAAAGCCGTGCACACAAGCAAAGCAAAGCAAAACAAGGAATTCATTCACTCCTTCCCATGGGCAGGCAGGTGTTCAGCCGTCTCCAGGAAAGCAGGGCTCCATCACGCATAACGGTTACTTGGGAAGACAAACACCATAACTCTGAAGGTCGCCTCTCCCTGGTCTGGAATATCCCTTGGGTCAGTTGGGGTCGGCTGTGCCCCTTCCCAGCTTCTTGTGCCCCCCCATCTCACTCGCTGGTGGGGTGGGGTGGGGTGGGCTGAAAAGCAGAAAAGGCCTTGACTCTGTGTACGCACTGCTCAGCAGGAACCAAAACATCCCTGGATT
Organism: Anhinga rufa; assembly: GCA_013400875.1. Classification (NCBI taxonomy): domain Eukaryota; kingdom Metazoa; phylum Chordata; class Aves; order Suliformes; family Anhingidae; genus Anhinga; species Anhinga rufa. The sequence goes on along the minus strand of VZTV01075139.1, from coordinate 6,443 downwards.
ATCAACAGTATTTTGGTCACAAATCCAAAACATAGCCCCCAGCTAACTACCATGAAGAAAATTAACTCTATCCCAGCCAAAACCACTACAGTGTGTTTTAAAAACTCAGTGAGTGATCACATAAAGCATGTTCCATGCATTTTAAGCATTTGTCAAAGCTGTATGTGCTGAAAAAATGTTTATATTAATTTAGTTACCTGTACTTTTATATTCCAGTTAATAAGTCGCTCCAGGAAAATGATGAGATGGTACACATAGTCTGATTACCTGAAGGATACTTTTATTTTTAATCATGACTCAGTTGTAATTCTGTCTGGCAGAAACCTACTTAGGAAAATGTATAAATTTTCAATCATGTCATGAGCTATAATTGGCATTTTAAATTTCTGAAGTCTGTATGCTTTGAATTAAGGCATCATTGCTCATATTGAAGTTGTCCACATTGCAGTTTTTCCTCACTATCTTATTTATGAGCCAACTCTGTTTTCAGCCTGTTGTTTAGTGTTGTTCTTATTATGATGAACTATTTCGGTATTTAAGATGTCTTCATCTGACTCTTCTGAAACAGGTCATGTACCTTCAATATTGCTCTTCATTGGTGATATTTGAAAAACAGATACAGCTTGTTTACCTAGCGGTACTGGGCATTTCTAATAAATTCTGCCTTATTTGAAGGAAGATTATCTTTACAGTCTCAGGCTATGGCAGCTTTAGTATCTTGCATCAAGTGGAATAATAAGCTACAATTTTAATGCAAAATCTGAGAATGTGATTTTTAGAAGTTAGGGTGTTTAAAGCTTGCATTATTTTAATTTCCACCAAGTAGAACAACACAAGATTCAGGCAGGAAATCATGCTGATCGTTCACCTTGAGAGACATGAGGAAAGAATAAAATATATGTATTGTATTGGGGAGAAAGGATGGGGTTTGTCATAGCATTACGCTCTACCTTGCAATAATATTACAACATCAAAATAATATACTTTAGAAGATTAATGTATACATGACTGTTTTAATGGATGGAATTTTGTTTTATATTACCACAAGATTTCAGCTTTCCAGGAGTGTGAAACACTGTCACCTATTGTTCAAAATAACTGATAGGCTATTTAGCATACAGAATAAGCTTTGTTCCTTTCTACCTGTTGGCAGAGAACTTTGCCTACCAGTGAGTGATACATTATTTAACCGAAGTATGCAGTATGATAAAGATGCTTTTCCCATGGCAAACTTTTCAAGTCTTGTGTGTCTTTCACCCTCTTGACATATTNGATCTTAACCCTAAAGTAGCCATCTAAACATGAAGCACAGTCATGGGATACAGATGCACACACCCCCACAAAAAAATTCCCAAAATCAATCAAGAAGTTTGCTCTACTGTTAAAATTTCATAACACAAAAAAAAATCTAAATAAATTAGCCTTTAAAGCTAATTATGAAGCAGTTTCTTGTGTTCCTATTAATATTGTTACTTTGCTTATTCTCTAAACTCTTTCAAGCAAGAAAGCGTTCAAAGTATCTCCATTAGCAACACTCTGTTGGTTAGCCTAGAGCGTGTTTTGTCCAAGCAGCATAACTCAATCAATACCTTTCTTGCCTGAGAGAGACGAGGGAGTCTCTGCATGCACTTATAAATGTTCCAAGATTGTTCCCATCTTTAGTCAAATTCTGCACTTCTGATGCTGGATAGAACGAGAACATTTACTGTTGTCAGATCCTGGTCATTGCCTCTGTATTTAGGGTTCATACCGTGCTTATGAATTGACAAAAAGAAAATAATCTGAAAAGACTGGATCAAATACATCTGTGCCTGTAACTTCAAGGAGGAGGCATACCCTTAGCTGAAGATGTCTGCCATGCCTCCTAAACTGGAAAGATTCTTTCAAATTTCAGGTTAACTTTCTCTGAACAGCAAACTGTTAGTCTGCTGAACAATTTGATTTTAATTTTTTCAGTGGATCTTCAGTGTCAGTTTTGCAGAAGGTCAGCTTTGTGAGTGGAAACCTTGGGGTCTTGCTCCTGTGCGTCTACCATACTTTTGCTATGGCTCTACCTAACTGTGCGTCACTTGCAAAAGCACTGCAAATTATCCTTGGTGTGCTAATAAAAACTGAGGATCATACAGTTTTGCCTTCATAATGTGAATCCCAAAATATACATCTCATCTATCACCTTGCAGCAACTGACTGGTTCACAGGGGCAAGTCTGGGGAAAGAACTGCTGTTTCCCTGACTGTCAACCAAGATTCCTGCGATGCTCATTGCAGGCACTTGTCACAGTTATATGGTGAGGGCTAAGTTCTGCTTTACTCTAAAAATACAGGTTCACCTTCTTTATGAAAGATAAATATTGTCTTCAGTTTTGCAGCTCTTACTTTTTCTACATAGAATGACTTGCAGGAAATTTGCTACTGTGATAATTACTTGATCTGCAAGTTAATGTTAATTAGGGAATATCATATAATTCTTTTTGTTTCAAGTCATGATAATTAATTAAAATATTTTAAGTGAAATTTTGAGCATATTGTATATCAGTTTTGTAATTTTAATCAAAATATATAATAATTGTTTTTTTTAAATGAAACTGTCATATAAGCTAAAAGGAGCAGAGGTCAAAAACTGGCAATTTTAGCCATGTCATGATAATCAGGTAACTTGGTTGTCTTATGGTCATTTGCATGTAATGGGTGGACTTTTTAAAGATTATTTTTCTAGATTTTTTTCTATGAATGGTAAAGACAAATGAATATCAGTAATAACGGTCATTGAGGCTTGCTTATAAGAGCTCTTTCATAAGGCACTCAAGTCTTGAAGTGTAGGAGGAAGCTGAACATTAGTACAGTAAATAGCTATGAGATTTTTTTATCGTTTTAAAAAAAAAATCTCAGGACTGAAACCTGTGTATCTTTTCAACTTGGTATGATAAAGAACACAAGCCAAAATGATGCTGTTGGTGAATGGCCATTATGTTGGAACTATAATTGTACTACGTAAGCGAAAGGTTGTTTTATACCACAGACTGAGGATATTGCCTAAGATTCGTACATTCTGATAATTCTTAACTGAAATGAGTTCATTTAATACAATGCTTCTGCAGTGTGAGTAAGCCATTTTGTGGGGTAATGGTATTTTTTTTAGGTAGTTTTCTGTGTTGCTTGTTCAACATTTACTGAGATGGTACACAATAGTCCATTTATGATCTTTCGAAGTTTATAGTAAGAACTGTTGGATCTCTTCAGAAAATGTGAGAATCGGACTGAATCAAGGTTAATGGCTGTTTGTAGAAGGTGAAGCCTCCAGGGTAATACAGAAGGTGAATAGGTCACAGTGTTCAAGAGCAGCTCTATTTGATTTTCAATTAGAGTCTAGAAGTATAAGTTATACAACCAGGAATGTAACCCAGGGCTAGCTTTGTTTCATAGCATTTAACTGTTCAGATTTTTTTTTGTTATTAATAAAAGATACACCAGATATTGATATCCTGTACATCCAGTGTTAGAATTAAAACAGTCATATTAAAATGGAATTAATCTTTGGCTTCTGCAGAGAAGTCTCACTGATTTTCTTGGGTTTGTCCCGGCTGTATGAAATCTTTCATTGTGGTGAAAAATAGTTGGTAAAAGGATTTATTATTAGTAGTAGTGGTGGTGGTATTATTATTATTATTATTATTAAAAGCTTCCGTGAACACACATTTGCACTAAAAGGCCGTTTCTGAATCAGAAGGTCCCTCATTTTGCTTTTCTTGGCAAATTAGTCCAGAAAGATTTTTGATATAGTTCACAGCTCTTTACATTTTTTTTTTTCTTAATTGTACTGGAGCCAGCATTCTGAGTAGATGCAAGTTGGCTGTGAAATTTATACTCTTTGTATTCCTTTTCTTATTTTATTTTTATTTTTTTAACAGTTACTGAGTTCTTACAAGTCTGCACAATATAGTCCAACTGAATAGTTTATATTTTAGTGCATAGAATTTTGTCATGTTTAACTTGTGCTACTTCTTTTTTTTCCCCTGTAGGTATATTCGAATTGTTGGGACCCACAACACAGTGAACAAAGTTTTCCATATTGTGGCATTTGAATGCATGTTCACGAACAAAACTTTTACTCTTGAGAAAGGTCTGATAGGTAAGAGATAAAACTGTTTTCCTTTTACATGAACTGTTGCAAACACTTGCCTTTTAAGACTGGCAATCACTACACTCTTGCTCTACTTCTGTTTCCACACAGAAATCTCTAACTTGAGTTAAATGATGCTTACAGCATAGAATTAGTTGGCTAGTCCTTGCAACTTCTTTGAAATTCCAGATCTGTGGATTAATTAGTGATGCTGCAGGAATGCTAAAGTTCAAATTTAATCAACTGCTGCTGCCAAAGCCACTGGTAATTGAGTCACTCAGTGCTGCTAATCCAATTTTTCTGTGCATGTCATAGTATGATTGCTCTTGCCTCCTGCTAGGTTAGCCTGAATTCTGTAACGAGGGTGGAGTAACCAGAGCTATTTATTGCAGTGAAGGTGGATTTGGGCATTTAGGGCCTCTTGTACAGCCTAGTTTCAACTACTGAAAGTAAACTCTCATGTGATGATTTTCCCCTAAAGAGTCATAGACACACTTAGCCATGGCAGAACATTATATTGGCTACCCTTGTTCTCAGAACAACACGCTGATGGAGCTGTTACCTCTGGAGCTCCGGACAGCTTATATGATACTGAATTAAGTACCTCTACCTAGTATTGCATTACTTATGGTAGAAATCCCCAACAGACCAACAATACTGAATGATAGACTATGTCAAACTAAGATTTAATATCAAATTTTTTAATAGTCCAAACAGGGTGATTTTGTGTGCTTTCTTCCATATAAACTCACGCAAGTGAGATCCTGAAATTCATCAGGAAGAGTAGTTGTCTAGGTGGAATTTCCCACAGTTTGTTACTTCTGGCATGAAATTGAGAATATCAGCAAAATTCTCAGAGCTCATGCTGGTTTTAAGCATATATTTAAATTTAAGTGTGCACCTACAGTAGATGGAAGGGAAAACAGTTTTCAAAAAAAGAATGAGAGGAAATATTTTAGTAAGACATATTTCTTTTAAATTTGTTTCTGAGAAAACTATAATGTTTAGCTGTGAAAAACTGGGACTCGACTCCTTCAGCCCGTTCCTTATGTGTTATACAAAGGCATTGCATGATTACACCTGATCTCATGAGGTTTGCTGTGTAATTTCATATTTTTTTTAGAAGCATAGAATAAGTAGCCTGACAAATCACACTTACTAATTTTCATGTTATATAGCCCCAAAGTGTACAAGCTGTCCCATAATGCAAATAGAAAGTTTTCTCTTTGTTTTAGGGAGTTTGCAAGTAGCTTTGCAATTGCTATTGACAAGAAAATAGAATAAACAGTAAGGAAGTAAGTGTTTAAAGAAAACATCTTCAGTAAGCTAGCTAGTGGAACAAAATATTTCAAGTTTTTTGATAAAACCTTTGAACTAAATTTTATATTTAGCACTGCCAGCTATGAACTTTTAAAAACTTCATACAAAATCAGAGTTACTGTATGCAAATAAGTGATGCATATATCCCTATATATTTTATTTAAGCTTATCAATTCTATTTAGCAAATACTTAATTTAGGACTCAAACAGCATATTTGCTTTACTTTTTTTTGTGTGTGTGTTAACGCAAAGGTTGTTTGGTCGTAACAGCAGGCAAGGTATTGAATCCATGAATGTTTGTGGACGTGTACTTGTACTGCAGTTGACTTGTCTTTCAGGTACTCTATGAGATTTTGTGGTTTAGTGAGCATTTTGGTGAGACGAACTATTTGGTCTGTTTGAGTGTCTCATGAGTTTTAAAGATAATCTAGGGGATGGAGACTGTATGAAATATTTTTTTTTTTAGTTAGAGTCTTAGAGGTGAATAGGGTTTGGACTGCATAATAGTAAGTATCCATCATTGATGGTGATCGGAGGAACTATTCAGTGTGGGTAAAGCAGGCTGTTGTACGTGTAAGTCATTTGAAGTGATCTGCAATAAGCAGAGAGGCCTGTGGAGCTTTTTATATTGAAGGGATGGTAGTCAATACAATTAATAGAAAATTGAAAGAGTTAGGAATTCAGGGAGCAGTTAATTGAAAGAGGGATGTGGACCAACTTCCACATTGT
>VZTV01075138.1:14072-30169 GCA_013400875.1 Anhinga rufa | reverse complement strand
GGGTGAGGAGGGAGTCTCTTCTGCACAGTGAGATTCATTCCTCTGGAAGGTCCCTACCAGGTGTTTTGGTGAAGTCCCGTGGAGGAATGTGCAGTAATAAAAAATGGAGATTCAGTGAACAAACTGGGAGGCAAAGATAGATTTATGTCCTTGGCAGCTCAGGCCAGTCTCCATATGTTGTTAACATTAGATGGCGAGAGAAATTAACTGTATCATATGCTATTGCACTGCCTGTATTTTGAGCCTCTCCTGTTTAAAAACAGCTTAAAACAAATGGAACAGATAAAATAAGAATTTTCCTCAAGTGAGAACAGATGGCAAAGTTTTCAGGCTCTGGAAGGCAGAAAGAGACTTCTCCATGGCCAGGAGGAGGTGGGGTGAGGAGCTCTCCTCAAGGCACCATGTGACTTCTCTGTAGCAGGGATGTCTAAATCCTCCAACAACGTGCTTTTTGTCGCAGTAACTTACCATTTGTAGCCAGCCAGCCACCCTCCCTTTGTTTTAGTATGGTTTGAAGCTGAAAATATTATGGGCATGAAGTTCCTCAATAGACATGGCCATTACTCCTGATGACACTTGGTTCATTAAGCTGCATTTTCCAGTTCGTTCTTTGTCAACACTTGGGGCCTGTAATGTGGTACCATCAAGCGTCTTGGTCTTCTTTTCTTATATGTCAGGAAATGTGGGAGTTTATTATTGATTTTTGTGGCGTCTAAGTTGCTCTCAGGCAGTCTATCTGCCCAGACGGCAACTCCGGCTCTTTCTGGGCTGCGGTATAGCAAGTGAAGGAGCCATACCAGACATCGGTGGGACCCGGACGTACCCTGCCACCGGCATCCAGAGCCTCCAAATAAAGCAGGGAGGATGCCTTTAAAACAATTAGCTCAGGAACTCTGCAGTTTGGCCTTATGTTTAATAAATTTTTTAAAGATGTGTCCTGACTTGAGTTCCTTAAAAGCCTTAGTTGCAATTATTTTCTTTTAAGACATGAGCCTTTTTAAGGCTCTGAAACAAGCAAACAGACAAACTCCGCTTCCCCACAACACTGTCACTAGAGCACCTGCCCGGGGAGGCTTCCATTCTCATTTCACCTGCAAAGGATTTTTTTAATTCATATCCCTCTGAACCATGACAATTACCCCCCAGAACAGTGCCTCCAAGTAACAAGGTGTCTGGGGGCTATTTTTGCAATCTTGATGATGACTTTTTCTTCCCCAATAAAAACTTATTCTGTCACTGAAATAATATCATTGTTAATGAATTATTCACTGGTTTGCTTTACCTCCTAGTAGAGTGCCCTAACTGATAGGCCTTAAAGTCATTTCCCTCTCTCTTTGTTCAATGTATATTTAAGTAATTACTTTATACAAAGGGGTGGAACAGCTCCAGGAGGAGAGCTTGGCAGAGCAGGGCTGCTTTGTCAGGGCGGGCAGGATCCTCCCCCAAGAAGATGGCTGCTGAGGATTTCACATCCCAGTAGGGAAAGAGGTTGAACCAGTGTCTCCCAAGTCCTGTATGCAGGCTGTTGAATAAAAGCACTACTGCCTTCATTTTGTGAATGATGCTGAAGCGCAGCCGTTTGAACATTTTGCTAGCCCTGAAACAAACTGGTTTGCTTTGGTTTAGTGTCAATAAGGGCACCTCTCTTCAAGTCCCATTCTGCTGTTGGAAAAAAATGCCTTTTAATTTTTCAGTGGTTTACTTCCAAGGCTTAAGTAAAATGAAAAGACCCAAAGAATTTATTGACACATCTATAGCTAGCTGGGCTTTGCAGAGAAAAGGCAGAGAGGGAAATGCAGCTGCAGGTTATCCCTGCAGGGCAAGAAGATAACTTTTCATTTTCCGTCTGCTGCAAGATGATGAATTTCATTGCATCTGGAAAACAGTCATGGCTATAAGATCGCAGTTCAGCTATGACCTTCTGGGCGGTTTGTATAGCCGTGAAGCCTGGGGGTTTGGTTGGGTTTGTAATCACTGTTGCACCGCCTTCCACTCAGTAAACATTTTGAAAGCTGACTGCAACTCCAACTGCTGGAGACTTTATTTTTCAGCGTAATCTGAGATCCAAAGCATGTTTTACAGAAGGGTTGAACTGTGGGCACTCATGAAATATACAGCAGAGGCTGCCATCCTTCATGCCTGTGTTTCTAATTGCTGACAAATCTGGTAGCAACCAAATCACTTTATAGCCTCTGCAAATAAGAAAAACTGAAATACCAGGTCAGCCAAGCACTGTGGTATGACTACAAATAAACTACACTGTCTGGACAGTTCTAGGGTGGATTATCTGTCTAATCAAAATTTGTAAGGTGTATTTGACAGTATAGAATATGAATTTATCAGCAACAAGTCATCAAATAATTCAATGATTGGCCAGGAAGTTAATTGTTTACATTAAAACAGCTTTCTTTCAAGACTTTGGGTGTGGGTGAAGCATAATATTTATTTAATCATGGAGGTAAAAATTTACCATGCACACATAATCTTGTCTGTACATCTCTGATGTAAATACCTTCTTATCCCTAATGCCTCTGACTGCTGTAATTATTTATTGCACTATTTATACAACCAGGAAGATAAAAATTAAAATGGAAATCCTGTACATCTTTTATATTAGAGCATACAAAAGCACCTGAAGCAGGGAATCAGTGCCTTTGTTTACATATGGATTTTGTGTTTTTTAGCAAACAAAATGGCTTCTAAGCCCATGTATTTTCCTCTCACCACACAGTTTCTAACAGTTATGGTATAGGTTATGTCTAGAGAAGATCAATCAGCCTTTTCCCCTTGTCTTTGTATTAACAGTATAGTAGGGGGTTGTGGGTTTGGCTTTCTCCTCCGCCTCGTTTGACAGCAGGCACGGGCTCCATGCTGCAGCAGTCCTGGGAACAGTTAATGGTGAAGCGATTGCTGCCACAAGGAGATGCTTAGCAGGCTGGTCCCAACACGGCATATGTCTCCCTCACCAAGGATTTTAAACTTGTTGACTGGGAAAACCCTACTTGCCAGAACAAGATCTTTTTACACACAGCGAGAACAATCTCCTATTGTCTCCGGGGATAAAATGGTGCCAATAAAAGAGAAAAAAACCCATGCCAATGTGGTGATACATAACTATGTTAACTGCTTCACCACTATATTTAACTATGAGGTAAAAGCCTCTGAGAGAGGTGGTTTTTTTGGTCTTGCACATCCGAATAAACCGAATGTAGCAATTACATTGAAAAAACCACCAAATGTTACGTTTTCAGCTCCATAACTATGCAACTATGAATATTACCATTTTTTTTGTTCTTTCCTATGCCCTGGCTAAGCGTCTGTATGGCAGGGCAGGAGTGAAGGCTGAAGTGTCTCCCACCGCCCTCCCAGCTTTGTGGGGCTGTTAGCATGAGTGAAGGGTTCCTATTTCAGTTCTCTGTAGCTGAGAAGATGTTCTGACCCACTTCAGTTTTTCATGGGAATGTGCCATTTCTTGTGCCTCCTCTCATAATAGTTCTTCCCTTCCTACAGAAATAGTGGCTGGCTCAGTTTCCCCTCACTAGGGCAGCCCAGCTGTGTATGAACAACAGCTGCTTGAGGGTACCCGTTTGATGTAGCCAGTAATTTTCAGGGACAAGAAAGAGACTGGGGATGGGCCTTATCATAGACAAGCATTGACTAGAAAATTGTGGAAGCTGGGTCTGGTATTTCTGATTCTTCCCTCTCAGCTTAACGCCCTGACAATCAACCTGTTGGGTAGGGCTCCTTCTGCCCCTGACTCTTGCTTCTCCTCTGACTCGCACTCTTGGTGGCCTGTCCCAATCAGGCAAGCTAGCAGGTACTGGCAGCAGGGCAGTCTGGTGGCGAGGTGATTCTCTGCACCGTGGGCTCTCTAGGTAGACTTGTAGATGAGATGAGCCTGAAACACCTTCTCCAGAGACATCGTCCATGTAGGGTACCAGAGCAATTCCCAGAAGGGACCCTACATGCAGCAAGCACCTATTTCAAGAGGAAAAGCATTTAGCCATCCCAAGCCTGTTATATTCAGTGGTGTAGATAAAGTCTGCAGGACGTGAAGCAGGAGCTTGCAGAGTCTGTGTGGAAGATAGGTGTCTCTCCTGGAGAGGAGTGTGCTCAAGACAAAGGGCTCTGGAAACACCCAGCTCACCAGGGAGGAGCTGGGGACTGTAGGATCCTCAGGCTTAGGTGCTGCTGGACAGCATAGGCTTTCAGGATCCTTTGGCTACTTGGATGAGGGTAACCACAAAGAGAATTTGGTGGTCTGAATCTTGCTGAATTTTGCCTGATTTTCCCTACACAAATTGATGATTGTGCTGACAGTTTTTAAACAAATCTGCTGCTTTTCCTTTCATCTCCCATTGCTCTTCCTGTCCCGCTCAAGCCCATTTTGTAAGTTAGCTGGAGGAGTGACAGTATTTTTCATCCTCATAGTACTGGCGTTGCCTTTGAACAGTCCTCAGATGTTTGCTATGGGGTGCTTTACCTTGAACCATTCCAGCCCTTCCTTCTCTTTTTATTCCCCCTCCCCTACTCCAACTTTCATTCACTAAGCTCAAACAACATGTCTCCTAAAGATCAGGTTAGAGAAGCAGTTTATAGTATATATTGCATGTATGTATAAGTACAATACATATATGCATGCGTAGAGTATATGTACATACGTGGGGTATGTATTTATGTATGTATGTATATGCATATAGAGAGTAGGTGCAGAATAGCTCCAAATGCAGTGTAGCCTCTAGATGCTACTGCATTACAAACAACCAGCCCCTCTTTCAAAATCTCTTTTTTTAAGTTTGGATGTGCTCATTGTGGAGAGCTGGCCCCATTATGGGGCTTGCCCTTTTCCATTGATTACATGGCACCAAAATGTAGAATTGAATGCAAGTCTAGGTTCATGCTGAGAAAACCCTGCTAACCTCAGGGAGAAGGAATTAGTCGGTTTTGGAATTTTAATTTGGTCCCAACTGTATTTCAGCTTTCTTTCAAAAATCTGAAAAGCATAACAATCAGGAAAACCATGCTACATAGATCCATGTCATTGAGTTAAAATGTTTGTTTGGAATAAATAAATGAAGTACAAACCACTGCAAACAATCTGGTTGCAGATTGTTGTTAAAATTATATACATACATATATATTTTAATTTCCTTCCTCCCCAAGATAAATTATCCTTTAAGCTTCTCCTGTTGAACACATGTGTCTCTGGAATTTTCAGGAGACTAAAATGTGTGGAAATGCAACATGTGAAATCAGAATTACATCTGGTTATGTACTTTTTGACTCCAGTATGGCTCAGTGTCTTGCTTCCCAACAATGTTTAGATTAAGCCCTCCAAGATGAAAATTGATTCTCTTTGTGTCCCTGGATTTGCAACCATGAAAATAAAAAATAAAAAAGAAAAAGAAAAAAAAAGAAAGAAAAAAGAAGGCAAAAAAGAGAGGCTTTTGCTGGTGTAGTCTTTTCCTGTATTGCTCTACATCTTTTCTAATTGGTAAAATCGGCTGTTATGGCAGAGGCAGCATCATAGATAAAAAGCAGCAAGCTGTCCAACTAAGAGCTTCTTTCTCACGCTATTTCCTGCAGAGTCAGATTGTATGGATGCCTGCAAATATCTAAACTTGGGGCAGTATTTGAACATCCCTATTACCTTTCTGAGCTTTAGATCCAGCTCTTTGATTTGTTCTCTCAAGCTCCTTAAAGCTCCATCTCTGCCAGTTTGGATGATGTGTAGGAGTCTGTGATGAATACGCTCATTATCTAATACAAAGTGGCATAAAACACTCATGCCATGAACTCCGCCACACAGCTATACCCTGCTGCAATTCTCTGATTCATGCTGTACGAGATTAATAGCATTTATGTTATTCATATATCTTGGTTGACCTTGATCTGTTAGAAACTCCCTCCTTTTTATCTCTGTCCCATACTGGGGAGGTTTTGTCCCACATTAACAATGGATCTTTTGTACTTCAAAGCACATTCCCCCCACGCCCAACATCCTGAGTTTTAATTTTCCTTACATATATAATATCTGTTCCCTTCTCTTTCCCTCTCATATTCTTACCTATGTTTAATGGGCTGATACTATCTCAGGAGCTGTAAGCTTTTATTTTATTTTTTTAAAAAACCATCTTAAGTTAACCCTTTGGAAGCTAATTGCAGAAAAAGATTTAAATTTTACTGGAAGAAATAAAAACATGCTCTTAGAATAACCAGTATTTATAGCTTTCCTCTGTGGCATTTGTAGAGAAAATACTGTCAATGCAGCTGGGACAATACATAAGAAGATATGCATGTGTATGGGGAACAAGATGATACAGGAGATCGAATAAGGGAAAAAAGGTGTCACATAGTTACAGATGTGATTTTTCAGAAAGCTACAGTTCCTGACTTTCTCCTTGGGCACATTGCAAAACTGGAGCATGTTCCTGCCTCTTGTGTTGCCCCTGCACTCAGAGGGATGAATTGCTCTCTGCGGTCCCCTGCTTCTTCTCCCCGCTGCAGCACGCCGCTCCCCATTCACGGTGACGTGAGAGACCCTTCGTCTGTGAGAAAATTCAGATTGTGTAGGGAAAAACATGCTGTAGGAAGTAGGTGTCCATGGTCTAACATGTTTTCAGCCAACAGGTCTGCCTTTGCTGGTTGCAGCCTCCCACTACTGGTGATACACAGGGAGGTTGAGAGATGAGCAGGAGCTGGGGTTGGGGCTCAGAGGACACATCCCCTGCAGATGAGAAGCCATCCATCCCTGGCCCCTGGCAACAACAGCGGTGCCTGGGGACACTTTGCTGCCATGCTGGTGGGGAAGGAGTGCTGGATGGGTCCAGCAGCTCTTGTCTCAGTGGTGCGGAGTTTGAGCTAACAAGGTTCAGGGCAGGATGAGTCCGGGAGGAGACAGAGGGACAAGAGCCCAGCTGGGCAGGGGCTGCTGGCGGTGCAGCGGAGCAGAGAAGTGTGGAGGAGCACAGAAACGGATGTGGAGGGACAGAGAGAAGGAATAGACCAGGAGGTGGTAGGAGGTGATGATGAACCTGAGTGTGAATCTAGTGAAAATAAGACAGAACCCCTACATACAGAGTAAGGGCAGGTGCTGCCTGTAGGTTTGGGGCCAGCCTCACACCTTGATGAGTCATGGCCCTGCTGTGGACCAGCCATTCTACATCCTTACTGTCCCTCTGGGACATCTTCCAGCTATGGTGGAAGTGGGAGCTATCTCCTCCTATCTGCATCCCAGTCTGTTGCAATTGTTGTGACACTGTCACGGGTAAGCTGGGAACTCCAGCTACTGCCTTCCTCCCTTTTCTCTTCCTCAGCACGTGCCAATACAGAGAGCTGTCAAAACAGGTATATACCTGAGTCCAAAAATTGCAACTGGCAAGGACCATGTGATTCTTAGGGTTATAATGGCTTCCCAGTCTATTTATTTATTTACATCTCCCCCTGGCTTGTGATCGGTGGTTTCTTAATTTTTATTTTCCCATCAGCTTTCTAAAAGGTTGGATTAGAAATGTAATAGCTAAAAATGCTGATCTGGAATTATATATGAACCAAGAGCTGTGGGGAGAGGCAATGTCTTTTACTAGACAATGTGATACTGCTGAAAAAATAGACAACTTCCAGATATAGTGGCTCATTTTTAGGTCGTGAAATCTTGTCTTTATTTTTTTTCCCCAGTGATATTGGTTAGGACTAATAAAAGATATGATTTCTCCTTCCAGATTCTTCCTTGCTTGTCCCTAGACCATCATCGCTCCAGCAGTGCTTATCAGTAAATATTTGTGGCCAGAGCTGTGCTGCCCGGAGCGGTTCCTCCCTCCGACTCCCTCCCGCCCCAGCTGTCATCTCCTTGTCGCCCCACTGCTGCTGGCGTGCAGCCCCTCTGCCGAGCGGCAGCAGCCCAAGGAGCTGGGAGATGACTGGCTCCACTTCACGTCCCTAATGCTGCACCCGCCTGCAGCTCTGTTTGTAGGGGATTTGCTGAAAGGGAAAGAAAACAATTGTGCTTAGCACAGAGTAAATAGAGCAGATCCTACCGACCTTTCATTGCAATGTATGGTGAGTTCTGCATACTTTTTCCTGCTGTTTTCTGGGGTTTTTACAGTACATGAATTACCATGGATCAGAGTTTTTAAAGCACACAATGCTTTAAAATGCTTACAAATTTTCCTTGTGCTCACGTTGTTGTTGTCCCCCAGGTCTGAAGCATGTTAAGGTCCATCTATGCTATAATCCATTGAATTAGCTAAGGGAGAAAAAAGGAGAGACTGAGATAATTTTTTTCTAATCTCTGCTTTAATGCTACAAAGAAAAACCTGACACTTTCTAAAAGAATTCCTAAGTGATAACAACCTTATCGGTATTAGACCCATGGTTTAACTGTGCTGTGCTTGTGTTAAATGAAAGCTCTGATGGCTCTGGATTTGCAACAGAGCATATACTACTTTAATGGGATTGGAAGCCCATATACTTTGGCCTTGTGAAATTGTTTTGCTTTCTCGGCATGTTCGAACATCTTGAGGAAGTGAAGGACTTCCTCTATGAAGGGCCGTGCTTACTTCATTTCTTTGTGCTCCAAGTAGTGAGACAGTGAGTTCCTTGGGAGATTTGTTCTTTGTTCACTTCGGGTTTATTTATGACATGCATCTGCCTGCCTTTTCCTCTCTGCATTCAATACTAAGAAGAAAAAAGAAAGAAGAAAAAAAAAGAAAGAAAGAAACTCTCGGTGCTTCTACAAAACCATATCCCCTAATCTTTATTCAGGGATAGACTGACACTTTAAGGCACAGTTTCACAGTAAATTAAATTGCAGGGTGCAGTGCCAGGAAGTATATCTGAACATCAGCAGGGAAAATATCCTACCCACCATCATCCTCCTGGACTCTGAAGGAGCTCTGCTACTTTTTTTGGTGGGGGCGGGTGGCAGGGTGGGTGTTGAGATTGTAAAAAGCAAGTCATGCGCCGGTATGGCCAAACATTTTCTAACCTTATGGCCTCCACCAGACCACACCCAATTAATAGGTTTGTATTCTGGCTTTTCAAGCCCAAGTTTTTGTCTAAGTTTTTCATTTATCTCCATGTGACAAATTCCTTGTTTCTACGCAGGTCGCATGAATTCCCGCCAGTGCTACAGCACTCAGATACTGCTTGCAAAGCTGTGCAGAAACATTTCTTAATAAGATGGGGTCCCAACACACTTTGGGTAGGATGAGGCTATATTGCTGCTGTCCTAGAACACCACACAGGACATTAATTGAAAAGTGGCAGAAGCCACTTATCCTTTCTCCTGAAAAGTCTATACCTGAAAACCACTATTTTTTTTTTTGCTGAAGCAGACACATAAATGTGCAGTTTGTGATCCCAGAGTTGGTTGCTAGGGTTAAGGTCTCTAGCTCCAAGTTAAATCCATCCTTTAGGGTTCCTCTGTGATCAGGGATGGTGGATTCATCCCACTCAAGAGGAATGGTCTGAAATAAGTGGAATGAATCACTCTCCAGGGATACTTCTCTCCCTTCATTCAGGTGTAACCCAAGTGGTATGCTTGGGCTAGCTGACTACATATTAGATACTTATGTTTAGACAAGGCAAATCCTACCATGAGCAAGCAAAGGTAGTTCCCAGCTGGAATTCAAGGTACCCTGAGAATGATAAGGTTAATATAGAGGCACTTGCAACGGTTCCTTAAAACATCCTACAGCACAAAGCCACACATGGGACTTCTTTAAAAGCTGGACAGTGCTTCTACCTTTAACACATGTGACAGGTTATACTTAACAAAGCTATTTGCTGATTCCCAGCATAACATAAGAAGATGCAGTGGAAAGGGGGAGAGTGAAAATAGCATTTAAATTTAACCTCCAAAAGGAGGGGAACCATCTGCTTTTCAGGCCCCTAGGGACAAGAAATAATTTCATTAAACTGGAGTAAAGGAGATTTTGGCAAAAAGTCTTTCTGACATAACAGGTGAATAAATGCTAAACTAGACGAGGAGGCCATGGAAATCTACCACTAGAGATTTGTCAATAAGAGGTTAAACAAACTTTGGTTTAGTTTGTATAAAGAAACAAAATCAGTGAAGAAAGATGGACTTGCTCCAAAGTTACAGAAGTGGCTTCCCAACACTGACCTCTGGGCACTGAAGTCTCCTTCCTACTACTCCTGCAGTGAGCAGGAATTCAAAGCAGGAGACTGTCTTACCTGGCATTGGGGAATGGCTGAACTGACTCTTGATTTGGGGGAAAATTTTGCATCATGCTAAGAATGTGTGAATCCAGGGGTTACAACAGAAGTCTGAATGGGCACTGCATTACTCAACAAGGACTCCTGAAAAGCTGTTTTGAATTAATGAGTTACATGACAGACACAAACCTGGAAACTTGGCAGCCAAGCCCTGTCTGATGTAAATTTACCAAGTTGGTGAAACATCTTTCAGGATTAATGTAAAATAATTAAATATTTGTAAGAAATTCCAGGAAACTCACTGAACGGAGGTAGCAGCCAGCATGAGAAAGCAGCAATGGTATAATGTCATGATTTGCTGTGTTCATGTTTGTGCATCCTTGCCACTGTATCCCCTATAACCAGCTGCAGTTGTTGCCTCTGCCTTGTTTGGGATCTGGAGAGGGGCTGTATTTTTAGCTTGACTTCAAACATTGTCAGTCCTTGGCTCTGAGTTGCACAAGTTCTTGCCATTTCTAATATTAATTGTTTGGGACTGGAAAGCCTTATATAGCCTGGAGTTGGAAGATATCGTATTCAGCTTCTACAGTCACAGGAACTGCCTGACTGATCTATACCCACTTGGTGTTGAGGATTTAGGTAAGGCATTCAAAAACCTCTCAGTATTGTTGAGTAGAAACTGGGAAGATTTTCTAACCAGTACCATATTTCAAAATTTCATTCTACCTTGTTTGTTTTAGAAGTTCCTTTTAGAAGTGGGTTCAACGCAGCATCTTAGATGGAACTCTTGTGGTAAGGGTTGTGGCACTGTTTGGAAACACCAATTCCTCTCTGCTTACTGTAGAGGGAGCCTAGAGGGCTAGCTTAGAATCCACATTCATCTTTCAGACTGCTGACATTAGATTAGAGGAGTCTGTGTCTTTGCCAGTAGTGAAATCAAACCACGAGGAGAGAAGGTGCCAGAAAGCAGATTCACAGAAGTCAATACAGAGTGGAAAAACTTAGCTGGCTATTAGGAAATACTTATGAGATAGTGTGGTTTAGGCACTGCATCTGAAACTGAAACACCTATTTTGAGGTTGCAAAGAAACGCCTACTGTTAATTGGGGATCACAGCTATGAAACAACTCCTGGAGCTGGTTACATTAGCGCATCCATTCTCATAAAGGCCAGCAGAAGACGGGAGCCAGGGTTAAAGTATTCTCTGGTGATGTGAGAAAGACGAGACCTTTCTTTCCTCTTTTGACTGCCACTTGTGAGAAATGTCTGGTTTAATAGCCAATGTCCAAGAGAGGGTTCTTGGCCATGAGTTCCACATGGAGGGATGCAGGTCTCTGCAGTTCAGACTTTGGTGCCTACTTTGTTTATAGAGATGTAGAAAGGTATATCATAAAACCAGGTCCCAGACTGGCCTTTGCAGGCTGAGAAGTACATAGTCTGTGAATTGTCTGTCTTTAGATGTGAATTAGGTGCCAGCTTGCTTGACACCATCAAAACTTAGGTTGTTGTGAGCATGCCCAGGAGAAAGGTATTTAGGTACCAAAGGAAGTTTACTATAGAAACCACAAGTTGGGTACCTCCAAGGTGACATAGCATCTAAACAGAGAATTTGAAAATTCAGATTTGGTCTTAGGGACATAAAATAGCAGTGAGGCAATTCTGCAAGGGTCATGTCCTGGTAGCTGCTCTGTATGGCCACATGGTGCTTAGCCCAGGGTCCTTACCAGAGCTCCCTTGTGCTGCCTGTCATGAATTCCAGGCTGCGGGGGCTAGAGGACTTCCAGTTCCCAAATAACAAGTCCCACCAGGTAGGCCTATGCCAGCCTTGATAAAGCAACTCACTTCATTATGTTTTGCTTCCTGAGTTATGAACATTTCTATGTATCTTGTAGTGCCAGTTCTAACTATACAGGGCATAGACCCCATAGCTTTTCTAGACCTTGCTTCTAGCCCCCAGGCTCAAAACTTGAGACACTCAAAATGTGGAGCCTAAGTGCACCTGAAATCACAAGAAGTATCTAAGTTTAACAGCACAGTTTCTGTGCCCATGTAGGCAATGGAAAGAGCGAGAATCACCTGCAGAAAGGAGGTACCCCTGCCTCTAGGCTGAGATGTCTGGGACACCTCAGTAGTGCTTGGTGTGGGGACCTTGTCCTCTTCTACTACCACAAATGGGACTTTTGCCACGGACTTGGTGGAAATGGATCACCCCTACCTATCTCACAAACGTTTATTTGCAGAGAAGCCAGAAGCAAAAAGTGCTCATCTTTTGTATAAACAATTAATTTGGAGATGGAGTGTGAATTCACATGTGTCCTAGGTATAGATGGTTTTGGAACAAAAGTCTAATCAAGTGTTTTTGCTGAGAGAGTTGTTTCATAAATCCTGTCATGTTATACGATGCTACTGGTCCTATGTGTTTACTTTCAATTTATGTTGTTAGCTCTGTTTATTGCCTTTTATTAAAACTCATCAAGCAGATTGTTTTTAAGTCCTGTTATGAGAAAAATGAACACCAACATGTGGAATAACCTAGATAAATAAACTCAAAGTAGTTGAAAGCTTTTATACTCAGAAGTACCTTATTTGAATTTCTTGCGTGGGAGTATTTACTTGCAAAAGGCAGGATATTGATGATCAGACATGCAATTAACTGAAAGGGTTCTGCGTTCTTTGTATTAAACAAAAGTATATTGCATAAAGGCTCTGGCAGTTTATTTTTTAACTCTTTTTTCACTCACTTCTTTAAATGAATGAATGAATATGTTGCAATATGCTTTACCATAAGCTGACTAAAAGTAGTCACACATTTGTTAAAGGAAAAAGATCAACTTTCAATGACTTAAAATCTCACAGAACTGATGATATAAATTGCTTCATCTGTGCAAGCCTATCTGTCCATCTGTTATATTTTATACTGGTTCATTTCGATATTTTAGTCATAGGATCATTATGAACATCCTATCAGATCTCCTATGTAATGCAGTTGTAAATCAGCTAACAATTTTGAGTCAAGCTTATAGTGTCTGTAGGAGCTAGAGAGTCTCTTAAAGACATCTCATTCTCTTATAAAGCCTATTGTCAGGATATTTCTGCTTTAATATTTACCACTCTGTCGCATTTCAGAAATGCTTTTATGTTATCATCCTCCCTCTGTGCCAGCCATTCTAGTGCACCTGTTTCTTTTTTTCTTTTTACTTTTTCTTTTTTTTTCAGGCTTCTCACAAGCATCTGTATTCACAGTTTTTGTGTGTCTGTTTGTATTTTACTCCGCCACCTGACACCCTGTTTCTTTGCTGGGATGTACCTCCACAGTCCCAGGCTTTCCCATTTCCTGTTCAGTTGTCATTTTTATCCTACCCTCTACTCCCAGACACAGAGTTACCTTTGTGCTCTTGACATCTATAGCAGATGTCTTTATCTGACCTGAGTGCTCCCCAGCACCTGTTAGCTTTTCCCCAATTTTTGTTTTAAAATAACCCTTCCCCTCCTAATTCCATCAGTTCTTTTGTTGAATAACTTGGCTCCACCACACTAAGTACTCCTTTCCTTGTATGATCCTTCCCCTCCTTATTCCCATTTATCCAGTATTTAGGAAGAGTAACCTCCTTTTATATATCTTCTGAAAATTCAGTTTTCCTTACCAACTGCTGCAAGGTGCAGCGATGAAGAGCAGTTCAGGAGAGGATTTGTGTGGCAATTTCAACCCTAATTACTATGTATTCGTACTTGTATAAAGAGGTGTGTTCTGTACAATGTACTTAGTGAAGGGATAAACTACATTAGTACCACACTATTGAAGTTTGGGCATGGCCTAACATTGTAAGGTCCAACTGGTACGTAGAACTGGAAAAGTTCAAGAGAGGATTTAATAACCTAGAAGTCCAGAATTTAAACCATGTCCTTGATAATCAGAGTCACTCCCATGATCTCTTAACTCCTCCCCCAGATGTGCAATAGGAGATTGTGGCCATTAGCAGAGAAATGTGGATCCGTGGTGATATACCCTCCAGACTTGTGATGCACAGTTACCCATCTCCTCTTTTGTAGGCAACGCAGGTGGCATATGAAACAGGAATATGAAAAGTTGTTGATTTTCCCCAGCCTTTCTGAAGCCTATATGACAGTGACCCAACTTGATGCACCTCCTAGTGACACCCAACCCAAATTCTGACCTCAAAAGTCACAGAATCACAGAACGGTAGGGGTTGGAAGGGACCTCAACATCTTGTCCAACCCCCCTGCGTGAGCAGGCACACCTAGAGCAGGGGGCACAGGACCGCATCCAGGCGGGTTTTGAATGTCTTCAGGGAAGGAGACTCCACAGCCTCTCTGGGCAGCCTGTGCCACTGCTCTGGCACCCTTCCAGTAAAGACGTTTTTCCTCATATTGAAGTGGAACTTCCTGTGTTCCAACTTGTGCCCGTTGCCCCTTGTCCTGTCATTGGGTGCATTGAAAAATGGAACTGCTTTTTCTTAAATCTGCTTTCCCCCTTCTCAGTGTCCTCACCTGCTGCTTTTCACCTCTTCCCACCCCCATGTGAACACCTCTGGACCACTCTATCCCATGCTGCAGAGTTTGGAAGTGTGGTGCAGAAATATTCAAGCTGGCCTCCATGTAAAACTTGCCCAGATTCAGTTCATTTGTTTGACTGAACTGGAACGCTCTTGTGTTTGAGTCACATCAATGAGGCCTGCTTCCCTGCTTGGGAACTGGTGGTATAGGTGACAGCTTAGTGCCTGGAGCAAACCATTTGGTCTGTTTAAAAGTGAAGAAAACTTTACTCTTTGAACTGTGTGGCATGAACATCTCTTCTAGGTGTGCCTGCTCACGCAGGGGGATTGGACAAAATGATCTCTGGAGGTCCCTTCCAACCCCTACCATTCTGTGATTCTGTGATTCTGTGATTCTAAGAAATGTTTTTTCTTAACGAAGAAGAGAATACGTCATCTGCAAACCCATCGACAAATTCTCCACATGTGGAAAATATGATCTCTGCTAAATTCTAGCAGGTGTATTTAAATTTAACAGAAGATGTGAAGGTTCTCTTTTTAAAGTATATTTCTTTTTAGTCAGTACTGCCGGAGTACAACAAGGTGTAGGATTTAGCATGGTGGATGATGGATGGTAAGATTTAACATGGTATCCAAATGTTTTCTGGGCTCTTCCCCTTTTCCTTTTTCTTTCCTTCATTCACAGACTGCCTTGCCCTGTCCCTGAGCTGTCCCATTAGGCAGTGACTATACTTGGCTGTTGATTCTTGGTAATACATTGTACAAATGATTTTTTTTTCTGTTTGCTTTACATAGGGGCTAAGGATGCTTAATAGAGTGAAAAGTACGTTGGTGAAATGTAGGAAAACACCCGGGGCGGTTGCTTAATTTGTCACTGAACTGTGGTCATTTTAACTGTTCTGCATCTGCGTGGCCACCTCTCTGTACGATGGGCAGCCTACGGCACATCTGTTAGGGACCTGCAACTGCATTAACCTCGGGATTATGACATCAAGAATGGCATTTGTACAATTAAAAATGTTATCTCACAGGGCAGCCCCTGTTGCCCTCGGCCACCTTTGGGTAAATTGTGTTGTAGGAAAGGTTAAAAAAAGCTGCTGGAACTAATCCTTTTGATGAAACCTTTAACAAGTATGTCAGGCTCCTCTGATCTCGGCCCTGGCAGAGTATAGTTGTAGTTAATGTCCTCGGCTCTAACTCACCATCTAAGACCCTCTTTCCTGCCGCGTGTTTTCTTCATCAGTTTGTATTTCTGCCAGTCAGTGTCACAAAGCACTTCCTGCTTCATCCCCGCCTGACGGGGTTAAGCCATGCTGATGGTCTGCAGTTGTGTGCAGCTTCATTTTTCATAGATTCTTTCTGATAACCATAACATGAACTCTGGAGTATGTGTTAGGAACTGAA